>JAPDSC010158292.1:0-19060 GCA_026290005.1 Latrodectus geometricus
TCATTTTTCTATTTAACTCGAAATTTTGTAGAGTCAGACATTTCATTATTATTAATACTATCATTTTGGTGTTCACTAATTAAATTTTCAGATATCGTTGCACAAAATTTAACGGATTCAATATCGAAATTTTTGATTACATCATCATTTTTACTTTCATTCAAAACATTATTTGATCCCTCGGTTATATTATCAGATAAAATATCAATATTCAAATTATCTTGAAATATAGAAATAGCCAAATTATTATCATAAAGCATATCCATATTAAAATTATTATCATGCAAATTATCAAAATAAGAATTATCTTCTACTGTATCACATTTTAATTTAAAATTATCAACATGAAACTTATCACTTCCTATTTCATTATCATGCCATATTTTCATAATTTCGATTTCATTACATCTTAAGTTAATACTACTTTTATCAAAATTTATTTCATTTAGTGTATTTAAAACAAATCATTTGAATAATTATCAACAATTATTAGTTTTAAACTAAGTGTGAAGGTTATATAGATTTTAAAGAAAATCAATTACATAGGTAATATTAATTTTATTAGCATTTTTTTATTTTATACAACCTTCACGATTAATTTGAGGCTAGTTAATTAATGGCGCTTTCAAACTCTAGCTAAATGCACATGTTAACCTTACAATACCATGACGTTTTATTATGCTTTTCTGGAACTAAATTACTCTTTATTACAAAAATATTTGTTCCCGTGCAAATTGTTGCATTTATAATATTTAATTTAATAATCAGTCAATATTTAATTTAATTATCGGTCAATATTTAATTTAATTATTGGTAATGAGTCAATATAATTTCACTTATTATTTTCCTGCCTTTTATATAACAATATGGCTAATGAAATTCGAGCAGTTAAATATTTTCATTTCTAATTTACTTCCTTTCACTTTTTGCCTTACTCACGTGCAAAAAAGATCCATGATAATGAGATTAATATAAAAATATTTTTTTTTGATTAGCAGTTCATCATACGTTCCTTTTCATCGGAGCAAATAAAACAATGATTATTGTTTTTTAACATTTGGTTTTTCTCAATTGGCGTCAGCGAACAACTGTCTTTATTATGATCCTTATTAATACAACAAGGTCTCATTCAATGCATTAAAAAAAAGTCTATGAGACTGGTGCCGTTGTACTTTTATTTATCGCTTTTGATTTAAAATGATTCCATTGCGGTTTAGCCTTGAATTGAGAATTAGTTAAATCTTCATTTTCGGTAGAATATGATACATTTTAGTTTGTTTATTTCAGAATGAAACAAAATCAGTGACGCCGTTCGTTTTTTACTTTGAAATTCGATTTTTAACAGTTTCATGCAGTCCTCAATATTGAAACTTGAATCATTTTCCATTTCGCGCGGGAATATTTAAGAATCTTAATGCATTCACTTCATTAACAACGGGCATGGCAAATTTTCAAAACTTTCGGTTTTTCAGTTAAAGAATAATCTATTCATGGGGATTTATATAATATTTCGAAATAAATATTCTAGACCTCCTTGCATCACATTGTGAAGAAATATTTTTGCATAACATTACTTGCAGTTGGCGTTGAAGAACAATTAAAATCAATAGAATTATTAGTAGACTTTTGGCTTCTTAAAAGATCATTTCCTCTGTTTTGCCAATTATTAATTTTATTTTGATGCTTTAAACTATTTTCTATATCAAATTCAATCTCATTTTGGTCAAACATGTTACGAATTTTCATATCTTATATAATTTTTAATACTATCTTATTTAACTTTTAACAGTTATAATTGCTCTTCAATATTTTCAATTACATTATGGTTAATAGTAACTTCAATAGAAGAGGTTGCCGCCCAACCTGTTTAGTGGCTAGCATACATGACTACAGATGGGTGGGACCTGGGTTCGAATCCTGGCTCGGGCATGGATGTACTTTCTCTCTCTCTCTCTCTTTCTTGTCTCTGTCCTTTCTTTGTCTTGTGTGTGTGAACGGTTGCCTACCCTATGAACGGGTACCTATGGCGTGTGTGTCCTGAGGAAGTCGGACCCCACACCAAATATGGTTCAGTTGGAAAAGTGGAGCAGCTTACCCAATATTGCCAGCCGACAATTGTCACACGACAACAACAACAACAATAGAAGAGGTTCATTTAGTGATGGCGGCTATAACGGTTTCCGTTCTTCTTAAAATTATTTAAAGTAATATTAACTTCCTCTTCAGTTTTATAATTATTTATTTCCTTTTCCGATATTGTTCGTACACTTAAAAAATTTAATTATTTCTTACTTTGTAGATGACTATTTTTTATCGCTCATAAATTTATTCTTGGGTATAGCGTAATCCAGTGATGCGTAGTTTCCGTTAGTGACCTTCAGAACGTTTTCAGACAAAACTCCACTGTAGGATTTGTTCTTGTCATCGTTTTCATCATGGGATCGAGTTGAGTGTGGTGAGTGAATTTATTATCAACCACTAACGAGTTAACACAGAAGAAAACATTTATTCACATAACATGAGACAATACCAGGAATAAGCATCTATCTAAGTGTTCCGTGACATATATTGTTTTTCTTTTTTATATTAACCATCATTCTCGTCTATAAATTGCAGCGACGCAGGCGCCAAAATTAAAGTTTCTTAGTAGATATTTCTCTTTAAACCTGACACAGGCCACATAAATATAAAACTAATTTAAATCCCGCTCGAGCACGCGTTTCCTTAAATAAAAATAATATTTTAAGTAATGAGATTGTTTATTCTGAAAAGTATGAATCAGAAATAATAATTGTTAGCTTAAAAAACAAATTGACAAATCAAATGTAAATTTATGATTTAATAAACAGAGCTGCATTAGATTATAGTTTTAATTGAAACAATAATGAAGAAAATACAGTAATCGCTCTTCCGTCGCAAATAATAAATTAAATTTTTTAAAAAAGTTTAAACCAAGAAAAACAACAAGAAAGGATTGCACAAATATTATGGTCACAGAAATCAAACTTTAAAATCCATTGTTCAATTACTTTATATTATAAATGCGGTTTTTAATTTAAAGTACTTACAGGGTATTGGAAAAATTAGAAAAGTTCAAAACGTGTGTTTCCAAAACCAGGAAAATGTTCAAATTGAAAAGCTAATAGTTATAGACCAGTTCATACTGAAATCAAAACTGACATCTTCACATAATAAATATGCATAATTTGTAATACTAGACACGGTTGGAAAATTTTATACAGTAATAAAATTTTAAAATCAGAGAAATTCAAGGCTCTTTACGACACCTCTAAATTACTTATAATTACTAAAATAATTCATAAGGGGCTTAAGCTCATAGGAGCAGTACTTTTAAACATCGCAAAGTCATTCGATAAAGTGTGGATATGATAATTCATTTATAAATGAACCAAATTATTTCTTGTAACATAATACTCCTATTTTACTTTGAATTTAAACACCTTATGAATATATTTTTATTTATAAGGAATTTAAACTTAAAGAAAAGAGTTTCTGCTTCTATTTACTAGTAATAAAATACTCAGATAATAGTATACAATTAATGTAAACCTATTGTATAAAAAAATTGAAAATAAGATATATATAAGTTAGCGGAGTACCACACAAAACATTCAATTAGAAGGAAGGTTATTTTATTATTCAAAATTAAAGATATCTCCAATGAATTAAATATAATTTGAGCATTTTTTGTTGATACTACAATTTACCATTTTAACTTGAAATAAAATGTGAAGAAATAAATGTTAATGCCTTGAATGAACATTTGAATAAAGTTACACTGGTGTACAAATAATAGCAGAATTTTTGGACTTGATCAATTGTTTCAAGATTTAATGGGCTGATTTTAACGAAATTTGATATATGCATACATTTAAGAGCATTGAAATGCAAATAACAATGTGACGTTTACTCATATAAGCATGAACAATTGGATCATTGGAGTTTGAAGGTATACAACAGTAGTTGAAGAATGGAAAAAGGAATGAATGGAAAAACGTATCTTCAAACTTGAAATAAGGCAGTTTATGATATCTTATGGTAATTAAACGTCTTTCATTAACGCTATTTTGTGACCCTGTATGGTTCATGGCGGAAAGACGTGAGCTGAAATTACCCTTCACAGAGCATCCCAGACATAATGTTGAAGTCCGGAAATTTGCTTGGCCAATCCATCTGGTGAATGACCTCACTTTCTCGATGAATTTCCATGTTTCTTAGAGCACTTATTCATTAAAATGAATTCAGAGCCAACTACCCCGTGAAAAGTCAATCATAGGGTTCCTCATTTCTATACTTCACAGCAATCACATTGTCTCTGTTAAAAACTTGGATAGGTATGAGGCATTTAACAATGTGCATAACCATACCATTAAAGCTCTACTGCCATAATGTTCGATTTAGAAGTTATTGGAGGGCAGGTATAGCGGGTCCCTATTCTCTCCATATGAATGTATGGGAGAAAATCTATGGTCACGCTAAACCGAGACTCATCAGTGAAGAGATCGGACGTCCAGTGATCCATGCTCCAATCTCTGTGCTCTCTGCAATCTGCTAAGTATCTTCTCTGCGTAGAAATGAAATGGTTACAAATCACAGGTTTTCTTTCGAACAACCATTTTTCATGAAGTCTTTTGGGAACAATCACTCTAGAGACTTTGATTCTCGTCACCATATTCAAGTCAAGAGAGATCTTAGAAGGTGTAGCATCTCTTTTATGTCTTGCTGGAATAGACAAATGGCAATCATCTATGGTTGTTGTAGCTCTTGGCTGACCTTGACCTGGACTTCTCTCAATAGATCCTGTCTCCTGGAATTGTTTCTAAACGTTGAATATGACGCAGGGCTATAAATTGGACTCTCTAGAAATCTGGTTTTGAGATGGCCCTAATTCGAGTCTCTTCCATTTTTTAAACGTTGGTGATTACACAATGATACAGTAACAATTTGAAATCAATTGTTTTTTTGCACATGAACACCAAAACAATTGGTGAGCTGTGCTAGTAAAATAAAATTTTGTTTTGGAACGCACGTTTATAAAATCTGTTCTTCTACTACCTCCGTTTCCACATATGTGTATCTTACATATTAGAAGTACATGGTTTCCATCTGTGTCTCAAAGTAGTGGATTTTCATTTTGTTCAGTTCTTTTTAAGAAAGTAGAGAAATTATGCAAATTCTCTTAATTTTGAACACCAGTGTAGTATACAGTTCAGCATGTGAAAAGTATAAAATGCAACATAGGAAAAATCCAAGCTAGCTTTCTCTGAAGGAAATAAAATGGCAAATAATAATGTTATACTTAATGATTAAATTGTTTTATGGGTATACAATGTCGAATATTTAGATTAATCTTAGATATAACCTTATCTTATTAGTCTCATTTTACGAAAATTACTTTAAAAAACCTGAATTTCAGATGCAGTTATTTACTCAATGTTAGGATGTAAATAATTGTCATCCCGGGAAAACACTCGCTTAAAATACAAACACAAGAATGCAGATTGGATCTATAACTCGCTGTCGAATACTTTTGTTAAATGATAGCACAAAGATTAATTTTTGCTAACTTAAATGCATTTTCTTTTAAAGAACTTTGTAAGTATTAAAATTAAATTACTGCAAAAATTATTTATAATTTACTGAATTTTTTTATTAATATATTTGTTATGTTCGTACTCATTACAGATGATTTTATCACGTTCAACATACTGAAGATTTTTAGCAATTTTTCTGGGGGAAAATATAAGATATTTTTGTTTGGCTGGATTTTTAATTTTTTTCTGATGGCTTACTTGCTTCACTTAATAAACTTGTCATATATTAACTAATAAAGCTGTTTTATGTCATTTTAGGGGAAGTGTGATTATTGAGCTATTCTAGTCTGAATATAATATTTTACAAGTTCAAAAATTAGCACCGCCAAAGTTTCTCATCGACAGCTTGTCATTCTTTAGTTCTTAAATCGATGATAAATTAAAACTTTTGTTCCTTCATATGTTGGTGATTTTTTATATTTACATGCAACAACTTGTGATATCCTCCGACGAAAGCACTTATAAATGGTTTAATTTCAATTATTGAAGTTTCTTTGTCATCAAAACTACTAAATTTTGTTCTCCAGTTTTTATGCATGCACATTTATCCAAAACACAATAATCATTTGAAAACATTCGTCAATTAATAGTTACTACAAATTATGTACTGTACATGCATTTTTAATTCAGTTTTCTGATGACTTTAGAATCATATAGGAAAATAGTAACATTTTCCCTACTTTTATTTTTATATTCTTTAAGCCGTCTTTTCCGTTAAGTTTTAAGTCGTCTTCATTTTTATTGAGTTTTAACTGTCGCTTGAGTCACCACTTCCTCCTTGAGAGTATAATGGCTCCAGCGTCTTAGTTGACAATGACTTTCGTTTTCGTTATCAGAAAGTAATGAGTTTGAATCAACCGAAGATCGTCATGTATACTAGGTCCTGAAGCAACAAAAATATGCCATGCTTGAAATGTACTACACATGAAATTATACCTCTAGGAGTGTTCCAGGACAAATCTGGAGACATTATTTTCAATTTCTGATTCTAAATTACGAATACTTACTCACTATCTGGGCCGCGATTGCGCACTAACTGGGTGCTTCACTATATAAATGCACCATCATTCCCGTCCCTTGTAGTGCTGAAAAGTTGAAATCCAAGAAACCGGGCATTACATAGCAACATATTTCGATGATATTTCATGCTATTCCTTTCATATGATTTTTTCTAGATTTCTTCAAGAAATAATCTAGTTACTTATATACAATACATGCAATGAAATTTACAGAAATAGACCAAGAACAATACTGTGACAGAAGTACCATACTTTGAAGAAACAAGTTAAGCAAATCAGGGGAAGTAAATGAAATAGGAACCCAAACATCAAGTCATACAATCAGTTAAATTAAATCAATATATTTTTGTATTTTCATTTCTTATTTTCTTTTCACGTTCAACACTCGATATAAATGAAATTATGAATAATTAATTAAATGCCATTTCATTTATTTTAATCATTTGTCCAACATTGTTTAAATATACTAGAATCCTACAAGAGATTGAACACTGGTTCTAAGGAGCCAAAAATCATATTTCTGTCTCGTCTGACCATTTGTCGAAATTGACTAGATCTATCTGTCAGGATATTGGTTGTTAAATGAAATCGTGTTCCGCAATTGAATAAGGGCGACATTCGCCCATAGAGTCTTAAACATTTTAGTCTTAATTTCTCTTTTTGATTTCGTATTCATCAATTGATCACAAAAAAATTAGATTTTTTACTGAAAATCTAAAAGAAAATTTATCTTTTCATTAGAATAGAAGCAAAAGGAGATAAAATCAAATATTACTTTAATTTTTAATATAAAATAAAATACTTCAGTTGATTTGATTTTAATATATTTCAAATATGCGCATTGTTAGTACTTTTTGAACATTAAATGTTTTAAGATGCTTATTTTTAATACAAATGACTAATCCTTTATATAAAGTGATCCAAAATAATTATACTTTTAGTTTTATGTACTTTTGAAAATTTTCTTTTTTATCTTCCTTCTTATTGAATATTTTCTTAAAATCGTACATTTTAATTCATTTGTATAAATAATCAAGACTAATGAGCTAGGCACAAAACACGGATTAAAAAAAATATAAATGTTATACCTGTATCACTTCAGTCTGGAGAATAAATATAAATTTTATTTGAATGAAGAAATATTTCCATGAAAAACACGCATGCTATAATAAATTTTCTTCAAGAAAAAATTAGATTATTTTTTTTATTATTGATGGTTTAAATATTATTTATTATTCATGTTATCCATAAAAATGTTAAATACAAAGAAACTAAGATTTCTTAATATCAAAATATTAGCGAAGTTCTAATAGATATAAGATAAACACCAAAAACAAAAATTAATTTCGCAAATAGTTGAATATTATAAATCATCTTCCAGAAATTAATCAGAAAATATCAGTTATCTCAGATTATGAAGAATTTAGTTAATATTAAACTTAAAAAATGTGCTTAAGATTGAAAATGCAGTTCATGAAACAGAAATTGATTTATTGTAAGACATATCAACTCATACATTTAAGGTTCCCTGAAAGTATTTTACTCCAGCACTTGCATGTTTTCCTATAAAAAATATCAAATTTTCAACGATTTTAATTTTCAAGTAAGATAAGCAAGTGAATTATTTGAAAATATGATCTACTAACTAAGATAATTTCCTTGAAAATACATTAGAGTTAAATTGCTACAACTAATTTCCCAGAAAGCTGAAAGCTCAGAATGTCAAACACGATATTTCGTTCTTCAATATCAATTGTTGTTAGAAATAACTTTTGATAAGTCTGCCTTATAAGCCAAATGTGTTGGTTACTTATTATCATGCTTGTTTCCCATTTAATACTTGTAAAGAATGTAAATAATAATTTGTGTTATTCAGACTGAAGATAATGCAAATATTTTTAAAAGTATGATTTTGACGTGAGCAAATGTTTTGCACAAAATTATATAGATATTCTCCCTAGACATACATCATATTAGTAATCAACAAAATATCAATAATTTCATTCAAAACATATTACGAATTTTTTAAGAAATGACATATAAGATATCATTGTGAAGTGATGATAATATTAAATAACAATAATAATATATCGAGAAAATACTTTTAGTTATGTAAATAGATAATTTAAACATTTTAATTCTCATCAATTTTTTTCAATATAAAAGCTAATTTTAGTTTATTTGCTTAGAAAAAAAGTATTTTTTTTTAATTTATCATATAATTATAATGAAATAAAAGCTACTATTAGATACCTATAGGTTTTTAGTTTCCTAAATTCTACAGCCGTATATTAAAAATATAAAATGTGTAATAACATACATTAAAATATAGAATATAATGAATTACGATAATATAAAATAAAAAATAACAAGTTAAATGAAAATTTAATTATACGTATGAAAACTATTTGGGTAGAATTAATATTATTTGGATAGTTTTACGTATATTTATAAATCTATGTTAATTATTTGCATATATATGGATGTAACATATTTTGCGTAATTAAAGTGTTAAAAAAAATTGGTGATCATCCTTTAAGTTTCAGAACAGAACAAAATGAATTTGCTATATGGTTTTGTCATAATTTTAATGAAAAAAGAAGGTTTCAACACGCTAAAATCTTTTATAAGGAACTGAAACCCTTATTTAAGTTAAATTATAGATAAATTATTATCAGTAAGCATATGATAACTATATATATAACTTTGATTTAAATTGATAAATTACATTCTGCTGGAAGATTTTAATTTTTTTTGTTAATTGCCATAGTTAACTCTTCACATTATTCAATAATATTAATCAAATACTTTAAATTTAAGAGTGTTATAAAGATTTTTATGCAGTTATCTTTCATTGATTTGTTATTGTGCTTAATATATTGCAATGATTTTTTACACGTCCCCTCCCACATATATACATTAAATAAGCTATAGTTTATTATATTTGAAACAGGAAGTAAGTTTATTGTATTTTCCGAAACCACACACAAACGCACACACATAATTTTTTAAAATACTAAAAAAATCATAACTCAGTGCGGATTGATTTGGAATGTCTCTCATCCATTAAATGAGTTCCGTTGACGAAAATGGTTTTAATGGATTGAAAATTCCATTTATGATGTCAGTCTTGTCACCTATTTTCACCAAATAAACGATTAAACTCTGCCAAATATTTTGTATGTTAAATGATCAATGGTTTGTACTCCATATTTCCAGTTATGCAAAAGTTCATTAAAACAATGATTGATTGCGGCAAGTAGCAGTGATTGATGATGCTAGTAACTGTGATTAGTTACGCGGTGCGATTTACTTTGATATACCACCGCATTAAAGAGCACAAAAGAGCTTATTATGAGCTTTAGGGGGAATTCCTCTTCATTATATAATGAAGAAGTATATGTTATTACGAGTATGGTAGGTGTGCAACCATATATATAAATATATTTGCTCATAATAAAACATAAAGTTGCTGTTTCTATTCTTCCCAACTATGTGTGATGTATTTAGGGAAAATTATTTCATTCTTCCTAAAAGTTATCTACAGAAATATATATATACTGTTGCAGACAATATTAAAAATAATGCATTGATGGTTCTGTATTATTTCCGAATATTTTGATTTGACTTTTATTAAAAAAATATATTTTTAAAAATGTAACATGAAGTTATAGAATGTGAAAGGTATTAACATTAAGTGTAAATTTGTAACCAAAAAACTCTAATATATCAACAATTCTGAAATGTTTTCATAATATTTAACACAGTTACATCATTTTCATAATGTAACTGTGTTAAATATTAAAATTCATATTTTAAATCTTTTGTTTAAACTTTTATTCTCTTAATTTTAGATATTTTTCGAATAGTTTACTTTCAAGTTTCAGAAAAGCACTAATGCTAAAAAAGTAATTTTAATACTTTTATGTTGTACTTATCAAAAGAAAGAAAGCATTTGTGTCTTAGAATGGGACAACTATTTCAAAAATCGTATTATTTCATAGTGAAGTAAAACTTTAAATAAATAAAATTGTTACAAATAAAAATGTAGAAGCTAATAGTGTTAAAATATTTATTAATATTGATCAATAGTACAACAAAGGTTTATTTAAATATTAGCCAGTTATTAGTTTGTCTTAAAAATACTTTTACTTGAGTAAGCAATATAGACTTAATAGATTAAAAAATTTTTTGCAAACATTTTGTAAATTGTTGCAATATTCTTCACGAAACTGCACTTTTTAACATCAACAATGTATCTAACATTTTAAATATCGTTGAGATTTTAAACCGTTTTTTAAAACATGAATATTATTTATTCTAAATGCATAATATTTTTTCAATCAAACAGCTTTAAGTATTTCATAATGATCAGTTATAAATAAGAAATTAAAACTAAAGTATTTCTTTAGTATTAGAATTTTTTATTATATTTATGTTAAGAAATGATATTTAAGTATGAATAACTATTTATTTTATGTTTAATAAATATAATGTTAATTGTTTTTAATTTCAATTGGATCACTGAAACTTTTAATTGATATAAAATTTATTTTTAATAAAATGCAAAATTTGATTCGCTTCAAATTTTTTAAGTATTGTTATTGACTTAGTGTGATTTTATTTAGATTTTCAAAGATATTAAAATACATTATGGAAAAATATCTTTTTTTTTTTTGCTAATTTTAAAAGTTACAAAATGTAAGACTGAATATGAGACAAAATCATGTTCTGTTTATAATAGATCATCAATTCACATAAACTCATAAAATGAATGTTTCAAATTATAACTAAATTTTAAAATTATCAGTTATAAATAAGAAAAAATATTATTTACACCGTTAATAAGCATTTAATGTAAATTTGCGATTAAAATTATTTATATTAATCTTCAAATAATAAATAAGAAATAATTCAAAGTGTTAAGTTTCAAATAAACTTTTTTTTATTCTTCCCAAAAATTTGAGTTTTTTTTTAAATGTATCTAGAAATTAAATGATTATTAGCGTTAACAATAAAAAGCTACAAATATTTCTACTTGTTTTAATAAACATAAAATAAAAGTGTCTTACTATTTCATAATTTTTTATTTAACTTGGGTTATAAAATAATATTTTAGTGAAAAAGTTCATATAAAATAAGATCAAAAGTGATAACTATTCAAATAATTTTTATTCCTTTATCACAACTTTTATTAAATTTTTGAAAATAGTGATTCTTGTATTTTACAAATAAAATGTATTATACACAAAATTTTCTCTTTGTGTTTAGTTCCTTGTAAGAAAATCAAAATTAATTAAAATATATATGGATAAAATTTAAAATACAAACTTTGTCACTATGAATTAATGTTAATTAAGAATAGATAAGGCACATAGAATGTATTTTATTTACTTTTCATAAACATATCATTAACTCTTTCCTAATATATACTGTTTTGATAAAGAGCTAGAAAAAGTTTCTTACACGATAATATGAAATTTATGCTAATCCTTGAGCTTCCTAATAGCAGTTTATGATAAGCGGATAAGCAACTACTTTTAAAACTTCACTTTTGAGAAGCAAGCGAATATTCTAAAAAACATCACTTAAAAATGATTTTTACAATATTTAACATAAATCATGTATCACTTTCCGTAGTAT
Organism: Latrodectus geometricus; assembly: GCA_026290005.1. Taxonomy (NCBI): domain Eukaryota; kingdom Metazoa; phylum Arthropoda; class Arachnida; order Araneae; family Theridiidae; genus Latrodectus; species Latrodectus geometricus. Next base: position 12,278 of record JAPDSC010158292.1, read on the forward strand.
CAGTATATTATTTTAACATTTTTGAACACATACTTTGACTGAAACCATTTGCATTCAGTTAGTATTTTCCAAGCTTAAATAATTAATTTTTCCTTGATAAAGACTTATTACTAAAATATGATTTTTTAAATCTGAACGAAAGAGCATTATAACCTAAATAGCATAATTAAAACTTTCAAGATTTATTTAATTTTTTTAGAAACTATTAAACAACGAAAAGTTTATACATTGACTAAAACATCCACTGTAGTTTATATAATAAAATCATATTATGTAAACATATTTTTCCAAACATTATTTTTTACCCTATAATGTATTTACCTCATTAAATATATTTTTAACTATTTATACAATTTCATTTTTTCCCAACTTAAGAATATATTTTAATTTTTTTGTATCTTGCATTGTGCCATATATCTAATAAAAATAACAAGCATTTAGTTCTTTATAAGTAATTAAGATTGAAATTTTTAACAATTAATTTTTCAGTTCGATGATTTTCATGAAGTTTGTAGATTCTATTACATTAAATTAAACTTAAAATAAAATTTAAAAAGGAAATTGTTACTCATACTAATGAATTTCAACATTTGGATGTTACTTTTAATACTGAGTTCAATTAGAAAATGCACGTTGTGATAGCTGTTAAAAACTTTGATAATGTCTAAATCTATTAAAATGTTTGGCGGGAGGCAAATAGAGCTGTAGAATTAAAATAGTTGAAATTACGTATCAGACATTTGATTTTCCTCTCATAAATTATTGTAGGGAATTTTGGGCTTTATTTCAAGTAGTGCATTGGACAAACTTGAAACTAAACACAACCAAGCTTTTCGCCTTTGTAACTGGAGCGGTGAAATAAACACTACAGGATGTGTTGTACATTTTTGATAATTTTATAACAATAAAGTGAAATCTGAAGAAAGAGCTCTAATCTTTTTTGAAAAAAAAAAATGCTAAGAGCATCTTTCAACAATGCATGGAAATGGGAAGAGTACCAAAGGTCTCTCAAAATGCAGAAGGGATTTGAGCAATTTGACATTGAAGCAGAAGCAACATTTGACATCGATAGAAGTAAACAGTCGCTTCTTTTGCCACAAAATCCATATGGATATTTACTAGTTCATTGTAATTTAAATTTTCTGCAGCCTGTGTAGAAAAAGGATACTGATGAAGTAACTCTTAGATTTCTAGCTCTAGAGACAATCTATTCTAAGTATCCTGGAATTGAATTTCTGCATATTTATACTGATGTGTCAAGAGCAGAAATCTATTTAAATGTTGGTGCGAATGTGTCCAGCAAACTTTTTCATTCTATATTCCTTTCATAGCGTATGTCTCTTCATTTGATGGAGAGTTTAGGGCTGTACACTACTGTATGGTATTAGAACAAATTAAATATCGTGTATGTACTATTAATTGATGCATTAACTTATTGAATTTCTATAAGATATAAATCAAGGAAGACTTGTAAATCGCATGAAGTATTTGAATGTAGTTGCTTAATAAATAATTTGCCATTGAGGAACATAAAAGTGGTATTGCAGAAGATTAAGGGAATTAATAATTATTAAGAAGATTAAGGGAATTATTATTAAGGGAATTATAATTATTAAGAAGATTAAGGGAAATGAAATCGCAAATAATCTGATAAAGAAAGCAACTGTAATTATCCAAATAAAAGAAGTTTCTTTTGATTCAATAGAGGTATATGTTAAAAAGAAATCAAGGGATGTGTTTTAGACAAGCTTGAAAAATTATGATAAATTGTGATTTATAAACCATGATTTTTCATACCAGTATTACCTAAAAACGAGTTAGTGGTTATGCTAAGAATCTTAACTGTCTATGATTGCTTGTTCATATATCTGTATAGGTTGAAAATTCTCTGAAATTTAATTTTGTCGCCTATGCAGTTCACATCAAGAAATTGACATTCGACATATACAGAAATGTATTTCTCTCAGTGGTGAATGCTTCTGCTTCCGATATTGATAATAGATAGAGATTTGATCAGCTCATTCATTACTTTGTTCTTTATATTTTTGTTTGTGTTCTCTAATTTATTCTGTATTTTTCTCTTTTTTGTTTCTGCTAGCCACTGGAAATAAAAAAAATGTTACTTTACATATGATGATCACATGCGTATGACTTGCAAAATGACTAACCAAAAGTAATATATTATTGCAGAATCATGTATAAAAATTCAAGATCTCTGTATATATTTCTTTTCAGTTTAAACTCTATGATTTACAAAATAAAGTTCTAATAAATAAAAATTTTGACAGTATGTATTCAATGGATGAAGGATAAAAAATAATTTCCCCAATCAAAACTAAAATTTCACTTATATAAAATCTGATAGTCTAAAACTGTTCATTGCACGACTCGTGTTGCAATCTAAGAAAGCCTTTAACCGATAGCATAAAATACTAAAATGCAATAATAGACAGAAACTAAGAATCTCTCAATGTTCAGAAATATCTGGAATCAAACTCAGATTTTCCAACCCCAAATAGTCATTAGGTAAGAAGCAGTTCAACGAAAAGTCTTCATTTAAGTTTACCAAAACTTAAGTCTGAAAATATAGGCAGATTGATAGTTAATTATTTTGTCATCAGAAATAAAACTTGCCAATATTATAGGTTAGAAAAAGAGTTTTCTCCTAGAAACTATTTAGATGCCTCAAAATGACGTAGACAAGTCAATATAAGGGGAGAAAGACAAATGATAGTTCAATTTTCTCCCAGCTAAACATCAGCTGCCATCTTTCCCACGATATGCTTTATCGTTAAGCGTTCCCACTTACTCGCTTCCTTCGAATATTTTCAAAGAAAAACAACATTAACGTATTTTTTCTTTGAGAAATAAGGGTGTTGCTCTTTTTCAGCTACTTCTTTTAATAAGAAAGTTGTTTTCTTCTTACATTTCCTTTCAGGGACGCCAGAAATATTTCTAAGAATCTATAGCCGTTTCATTGTTTGTTGTTCCAAAAGTTTTCAGTAACCTATGTTGTCTGTGAGTGAGCTTTTCAAAGAAAAATGCTGTCGTAATGTTATTATTTGTAAAAGAATTGTTATGAGCATTTATACCCAAAGAATTATATTACATTAAAGAAAGAGCGTTTATATTGAAAAATATATTCTACATGAAATAAAAATAAAAGTTGAATACTTGATAAGTGTATAATGCTTTCAAAGAGTTTTATGGTACATTTTAGAATTTTTTTCTTTGCTTATGAAAACATAATTTTTAAAAATACATGCAAAATACAAATGAGGAATCATTGAACTCGTATATTCCTCTTACATAAAATTACTTTATTATGAATTTTATATCATTAGTTGGGTAACTAATATTATAAAATTAGAAATATAAAATATTTTTTTGAATATTAATAGTCTTAAATTAATTTCTTACTCGAAATATAAGTGATAATTTTGTTATTCCTTCACAAACTTCAAGTTTTATAATTTTTTATTTTTTAAGAAGCTGAAAATTATTGTAATCAACTATGTGAATACAAAACTAATTTAATTTGAAAGTTAAAAACAGAGTATGTAATCACTTTATTTAATAAGTTTCAAATAATTTAACATATTAAAATTATTTATAAAACAAAAAATTTGTTATGAAGTTTATGAAATTTTAAATAGTATTAATATTTCAAAATTAAATTTCATTAATCATATTTGATTAAACTTGTTGAAACCTTACGTTTAAAATATTAAAACAAAGCATTGTTAGCTTGCTGCTACAATTATATCCAAATTCTTAAAATATCAAATAATTAAAAAGTTAGATCAAACATTTTAAAAATTATTAAAATCATTATCAAGCATTTTGCATTTTTACTAATTCATATTCATGCATATTTTTGCTTTAATAATAGAAAAACAATTATGTTCACTTAAATAAGAGAAAATAGAATTATTATTCAAGTGATATTCAGTAAAAATTACTGAAAATATTTACGATTTTATATTTAAAAATTATTCTAAGATTGGAAAGGAAACTTGATTTGTTAAAAATTATTTTTATGAATACGTATTCGACACATGAGTTGATAAGTTTATTTTACATTGATTTTGTTTTACAGTATTTAATAAATTTGAAAATTAATAAGACAATTGTACAACAAGAAAAAGTGTATAATCCAATATTTTAATCATATTCTAAATTTTCACTACGAGAAATTGAATAATTTTTGTAGCAGAATAATAATCATTTCTGTAGTGAAATATTTATTTTGGTGGTAAATTCCGCTGAATTTTTTTTACGGTAGAATATTTTTATAAATTTTCTTTACAACATATAAATAGATTCATTGTTAAAACTTTAAATATAAACTAGTTAATATGGGGTTGGTGCGATTAAAATTAAAAAAAATATACATATGTAATGAAGTTATTTTAATTAGTTTTTTATATCATTCCTATGTTTACATATTATTTTTTAGACATAAACTAGCCTTATAATCACATGAATCACAATTATAAATGAACTGAAGATCATTTTTAATTAGGTTTCAACTTAAATTTCAATTTTTTATTTTAAAAAGGCTTTGGCATGAAATATATTCTTGAACTTCGTTGTTTAAAATATTACAGATATCAAAAATAATTTAATAATCCCATCTCAAAAACTTGTCATTTTGGCTAATATTTATTGCAGTCGGTAGGTAGTGGGCTCAATATCAAGTCAGTCCAAGGTTTGACTTATTCACAAATGGTGGCTAGGGTACTCAAATAAATCCTGGTCACAATACTTTCCAAAAGAAAAAACCTCTTTGGGAGACAGATTAAGAATATAATTTCTTATATCTATTGTTTACAGGTTGCTTTTTAACCCAGTTTTTTTCTGTGGAATTATAAGTACGAATTATGCATTTTTATAATTGCGAATTTTCTTTTATTTGAAATTTTATTAAAATTTAAAGATATTGCATGTCATTCTCAAGGAAAATGCAGTACTCACGATTTCATAAAAATAAAATTTGGTATCTATATTTGTGGGTATCTATATGTGAAACCAAAGAATTGGATAAAAGAATATCGTAATGAGCCTCTTAAAAATTGTAGGAGGTCGAAAGAAAAATATCATGAATCTTTAAGCTCTTATTTGTAGTCCTATGAATGTTTACGTACAAATTAGATGATTTTAGTTAATTTTGATGGAACACACGTAATCATGTAAGTTTCTTTTCATATTTTTTAGTTTTGTACGATGTATGTTCTTTCTATTTTCCCAAGTTTATATTGATCAAGACTTTTTACGAATAAAACACTATTATATATTTATGAGTCCATTAGAAACTGATGTGAACAGTTAATAGCTATCTTAAGAAATGCAACTTTTTACAGCATGATATCAATGAAATGTGTTCAATAAACTGAAATAGTATATAATCATATGAATGATAAATAATCATTTGAAACATTTGATATGTAAACAAAACATTCATAATTGAAAGGAATTGCACACAGTGTACCACATTAAAGTTATCAAATGTTCCATTTGTATAAATACTACGAATCTTAACATATGTAAAATTTGCCTTTTCAAGCATATTTGAAACATCATTTCGAAGTCATTCATTCGAGTTCTTCCTTTTGAATTTAAGACTTTCTTCACTTTTAAGTACTACGTTTAAGATCAGGTGACAAAAACTTTCCATCAGCAAGCCGTTTAACTAAGCGTCTGATGAAATTTCTTTCCTTTTTAGGAGTAAAAGAGAGTTTTTCCTACTTTCTTCCTTGCGCAAAACGTCTTGAAAGAGCTAAAGAAAGAAAGAGAAGGACTAGTTTATTACCAACTTTCTCAAATTGGATTTTCGTAGAGAATGTGGCGACGAAACTGTGTTTTTTATGATTCACTGTTCTCCTTGAATAAGTTGAAGTTGGCGACAATCGCATTGGTGAAAGTTTATCTCTCTCACTATTCTTTTGAGAACTTATATGTCTCTCTTTTGGGTTCGAAAGGGATATTTGTTGCGAAATGTCTTGTGTGAGATGAAAAGGTTTTGCTACCTTAGAAGTGATTGCTTTCATCTTTCAACATCCCTTTCGCAACTAAGTCACTACTTTAACGTCAAATTTTCAACAACTTTAGAAATAAAAAATGTATAAATACCTTTTCATATAAAATAATTGTGGGAAAAATTTATAAAAATATTGTAAAACAAAAATTGTTGAAAAGTTTGCTTTTAAGTTCATAGAGCAAATAATAGTAAATAAAAAAGTAGCTATATGATTATTTTCACGTCTTATTTTTATTGCAAATATATTAATCAAACAACTTTTGTATCCTTTTATGAGTAGTCATTTGTGCTCTTTTATTCAAGAACATTTTTGCTTTTCATACTAAATACATTTTATTTTTTAATTTAGAATATTAAAAATGACTTTTCAGAATTAGTTTGATTCCTTTAATTTAAATTTTTTGATCTTTTAAACACAACATTGGTTTTACAAATTGGCGCATAAATTATGTCTATGAAATTTTCGATTCCAGTCCAGTGTCTTCTAAAGCATATTTTTAGATTGTCGTTAAAAATGTCTAAAATGGGGAATTGCATAACATTTAATATGATGAGTTAGTTGCATTTAATATTATGTTTATCTTTAAATTGAATTTTTTTTAATTTGAAAGTCTGTATATATAATCTACTTTAAAATTTATTTATATTATCGAATTAAAGTTTTATTATTAAATCGTTTTAATAAATATACATCAAATATATATATATATATATATATATATATATATATATATATATATATA
>JAPDSC010158292.1:19070-37268 GCA_026290005.1 Latrodectus geometricus
TATATATATATATATATATATATATATATATATATATATATATATATCAATAAATAAGACAAAAAAACTATATAATATGAATAGTGCAAAGGCATAGGATCCAAGTCTTCATCTGGAGGGAGATGGTCAACTATGCCATCCGAGCACTCATTTCTAATAGATTTTGTTTGTTAATAATGTATTTTATTGATTTCATTTTCTTATTATTTGATACATATATTGCTTTATGTTGTATTTACTGCGTTATATTTTATATAAATACACACACATATGTTTATATATAAATACATATAATGATTTATTTATTTATACAATTAATTATGGGTGAAACAACATATATTACTCATTATTGACTCATTACTTTATTTTTAGAGAAAGTTATAGGTGGTCGCAAATAATTAGAGATCCATTTAAATAACTACCAATTCATTAATAGTTAATTAAATGCCTCTGAATAAAATTCTAATAAATGCATCTGAATCTAAATTGTATGTACTGATATTTAACGTTTATTTAACAAATATTAGATTTGTCAATTTATTTCTACCACTTAGTCTAATTACGTGAATTTTAAATATGGTTTTAATTGTTTTATATACATATTTATAATGCAAGATCAATATTGGAATTATAATATTGGATAAATATTGGCTACAACTCTAATTAAATGATATATTCCTAAACTAACTATAAATCTAGTAAATATTAATTTATCAACAATTTCTGCGGCTTTTACTAACATTTTAATTTTAAGAGCATAAATAATTTTTTAACTAATTCTATGTCAAATAATTTGCATTTTATAAAAGCAAATTTTTGTTATGCTTGCTGCGTTTTCAAATAAATTTTTTTTTCTTTCTCGAATTTTATGTTATTTAATGTCAGATTTGTAAATGAATTGCTTGTGAATATTAAAAATTGTAAACAAGGGAAAGTGGAAGGAGGTGTATTATGTTAATAATAATTTTTTTAAGATAAAGAAATCAGTGTTTTTGACCATTTTGAAAATTACTTTATGCTTTCTTAAAAAAACTGTAAATAGAAAAGGCTAGGTGAGAAATTACAGTAAAATTCCTATGAGTGAAAAGTATTAGTTTATATATTTTTTATTAAATGCATCTAGAAATAAAACATTGCTAAAACAATCAATACTTCAGTAAAAACAAAATGTATTGCATGCAACTAGGTATGCAATAACCGCAATATATCATACTTAGATTTATGAGTAATAAGAAAAAAGAAACAAATTTTGAAAATGATAACCATAGGATTATAATTATTCCATAAATAAATTACAATCAAGTTAATAAAATTATAATATACTTTTAAATAATGAAAAATGAACTTTAATAAAATGGTAATATTATATTTTGACGTGATGTAGAGATGATATTAAGTAATTTTATATTTGGAAACTTAAAATTCAGTTTTAACATTATCAATTTAAAGAATAAATTTTTAAAAAATACAATGTGTATTATGGTTTTAAATATTATCCTTAAAATTTTTTTATGATTAAATGTTTGATGTATTAAATCTGAATAGTGAATTAATTAATGATTAATTTTGAATTGATTTTACAAATATATACTATGTATATATGTGACAAATCTGTAAAATAATAAAACAAAATTTGTGAACAAATTATACAACAACTTCTTCCTACAATTTCTTAAACATGTTACTATGAACAGTAAATTGTTTTGGAGTTTCCTTAGCATATTAAAATGCTTCATATTTTTATAGTATTATTTCTTTTTTCACAATTGAAGTAAATAAAAATTTGCCACTCATTTAAAAATTAGCAACTCTTTTAAAGATTTATACTTTTACTGCAAACAAGTAAATTAATTCACTTAATTACTTTTACAAATTTTATTTAGAACTTGTTAATTTATTGTATTTCTTATATAAACAAAAAATTATAGACGCCAATTGAATCATGGTTCACATGAAATCCATTAATGTAAAATTTAATAGTAGTGTTAATTTTAGAAATAAATCTCTAATTTTTATTATTAAATTAGTTTTACTACCTACATTATTGTAATTTCACTAGATTTCATTTAATATAATTATTTACTTTGAGTCAAAGTATCTACATTCTTCTAATATTATCCGGTTACTGCAAGCAGACTCTAAGAAGAGAACAAAATAATTTTCTTTAATAAGAAATGTTATTGACAATAGAGTTTTTGTCATTAATAGAGCATGTTAAGTTGATTGAAAAGCTAAGAGATTGAACTGCATTACATTGGATGGATAACATCTTTATCACTAACAATTAAAAACTATCCTAGATCTATTATGTCTTCTATTACCAAGAAAATATTCCATTTCACATGAATCGACAAACTATATCCCAACAATAAAAAATATAAACACTTCTTTCTATTAGATTTTTTGCCTAGTATATCCTATATCTGACTCATAAGATTGTTAAGAAGAAATAAAGAAATTTAACACGTGGTCAGCAATAAATAAAGCGATCAATTTAGATAATACCTGAAATTCAGTAAAAACATTACTTGGCTCGTTTAGTTTTAGCGCAATTTTTCTTCAGGCAAAAAACGTACACGTATTAATTTATTAAAACACATATCAATCACTATACATTAAGAGAAACACGTGTCCAACTGCCCTTACGAAAACAGTTTCTTGCTTGCGCAGCGAATTTTTTATTCTTCCCTACCAGACAGTTAATTGTTTTTGCCCAGTATTGAGATTTCGGGGTAAAGCGAGAAATGCGCGTGGTTTTTAAGGCAGTGGAGAAAATGATTTTTTTTTTTTTTGTGCAAAATACCACTAGGGTCAAATAAATTGTTTCACAAAAATGGACTAGAAACTTTTGAGAAAAACTGGAGTAAATGCATTACTCTTGAAGAGGCATTACTATTGAAATTTTCGTAAAAAATGCTGTTTAAAGAGTAAATTGCGAACTTATTGAATGACCTGTTTGTATTGAGAAATAAATAATTTCAGTTTAATGCTAATAATAGATTTGTATTTCTAAGATAAATACAAATATTTTAATGCAAACGGCTACTTAAATAGAGTTCATTTGGTAACAGAGAAACATTAGTATTGTAATACCTTAATACATTTCCTGTTTCAAAATGAAAAATATCATTTTTAATTAACTAAGAGATATTTTTTATTAAAATCTTTTTAGCATTTTTTAAGGAATTAACCTATTTTATTCTCAACTTTATTTCATGCTAAAATGATATCATAACTTAAATTAAAACTTTAAGTTTATGCTATTAATTTTATCAATTATGCTTTACAATTAATATTTGTTTTACAGTTTAAATACATGTATCACTCAAATACATTTTAAGTTTATGTGTTAAGAGAAAATTAAGTAATTTAGAGCGTTGGTCAATTATGACTTTACATTTTTTATCAGACGATTAAAATGTATTTATTTATTTAGAGAGTTTCTCATACCAATGTATATTCATCATTGTATACAAGTAAGTTAAGGAAATATGAATCCAGTTATCTAGTTATTCATAAAACTATATACATTAGAATGTGTAAATCGCAGCATTTCTCAAATGTATACAAATTTTATTGGTTGTCATTTTTAACATTATATATTATTTATTGAATATTTTTTTCATAACATTAATCATTTAATGTTTGTTTTCTTTCGTGTTTTAGAAATTTATCACAGTTATGTTGCATACAATTATTTGCAGTTTAATCAATAACTTGGTATGTAAAATGATAAATATATAATTTATTCAAATAAGTGTCATTCTTAAGTCTAATAACGCTAGTCAATATTCAAGCTCTATTCATTTTTTGTATTGCTTTAGAAATTTGACATTATTAACAAGATCACCAACGTGAAGTTGAATCTACCTGTAATAATTCGATTACTGAGTAACCAAGGTGCCCCTGCCACAAAGTTGCTCTAGGTCCCGCAAACGCTTAAATTTGTGCTGCGGGTCGCTCCCAAAACAAATTGGCTCCTGAAATAGCGGCACTCCATTGCGAATGAATCAGCGTCATTAGCATTACTACTTTGGAAGAGAAATTCGAGAAGTTTTCCCTCAATTCCATAACCATTAATTTGGCAGCGAGCGACCCTTTATACACTCATTAAATTATCGGTAGCTTAATGGGCCGAAGCGAGGGCCATTATTTGGCGTAAACAAATTATTTTGGGCAGCATTTGGAGAAGTTTAAACGACTTTTCCCAAAGGTTTCCTAAAGCAGAGCTATGCGGTTGCATTCAAAACTTTCCCAAACTCTTTACACTCAGAGGGTAATTATAGATGTTTTCAAATCTCAAGATGTAATAAAAAAAGTAGAATTATGTATTTTGATTTCTTGTTTTGAAGTTATCGACATATCGTGCACTCAAAATAGAAATTGATAAAAAACAGATGCATTGATTTTCAAAGTCCAAATATCCACAACTAGGCAATCACACCATTGCTTAAATTTCTTTTTAAAACATTTCAAAGAATAGTTGAAGCGAAATTTGCCTAAAGTTATTTGTGTTTTTGTGTGTGAGATATATATTACTTTGAATTTTTGTGCAACAGATTTACAACAAGCATTATCAAAATAAATAATTTATTAAGGTATTAAAATCAATTTTATTTTTCCATTAATTGCTGATTTAAATTATTTTATTTTTATTGATATATCATGTTTAGATTTAATTACCAGTTAATAATGAATAATTTTTATAATTCAGTTTTAAATTGTATTAAGTGCTAAACTCATTATAAATTTTTTTAATCATAAATTCTTTTGATGATTCTTTTTATTTCTTGTTTTAAAGTGTATTATAAAACGAATTTTTCAAAGTCTAATTCCTTAAAGTTGCTCTTCATTATTTTTGATGATAACATAACTTTACACAGGTATTAAAAGCAAAACAAAGTCCTATACGCACAATATAAGCCATAAAAAATTAAATTCTAGATAAACAGTAATTGTTTCGCTTCTTATTTTTGTCCCTTTCCTGTGTTTTATATAAATTTATTTTTATATATTTTATTTTCATTATAGAACGAAATCTGTTTTTAAACTTTCAATGTAAGTAAATTCGTTGTAGATTTTAAAAAATACATTTAATTTTTGTTACAAATGCTTGTATCAATGAAATAAACAATGCTAGTCTATGAATGAATGACATACAGAAGTTATTCAAATCGCTAAATGTAATTCATCTCATACGGCTTGAAAAGTTATTTATTATCAGTTTTTACATATTATTAAAATTAACATCATCTAAAATAACATACAAAAGATTATACTAATTTAATCCAGCTCTCTTTCTGTAACGTTTTGTGAATTTTACTTGAAATCTTTTAAAATTTTTCCATTCTGATTTATTTCATTCATTATGTTAATTTATAAGGTATTTTAATTCCATTCCACTTATTTTTTGAAATATTTTCATGAAACTTTAATAGTATGTTATGTTAAAATATCCTTCCCAAATTAGAGAAATATAGTTCAGTATTTGGTAAATTAAGCAAATTGGATTAAGTTCTACTGATGTCATAAAAAATTTTCATAAAAAAATCAATATAATTTTTATGAATCTATAGTTTGTTTTTTTAAAATAAACAGTCATTCATAAATTTTAAAGGTAAAATGATTAAAATTTTAGCTTCTGTGTTAAAAATAAAATGCATAAAATATTTAAATAAAGTCAACTGTTTTCACAAATAAATAAGAATTGAGAATTTCAAATAAGTGTACAACTGGATAAGAAGAACAAATGAAAAACTGAAGTTACACAAACATGTAAAAAATATTTAACAAGAGACAATATGAAATGAAATTTTCTGTAAAGATTGCAACATGTCTGTGAGACACTTTTATGTTTGCTTAAAATAGTTTAAAAGTCAAGGATTTTTCATAGAATCATCGTAAATAATATTCTTTTAGAAGTTACCTGAATAATGTATATTAAAAGTAATTAGTAGCTTAAAAACGATGTGTCTCAATGCTTAATTTCTTTACATACTTCTCTGAAATTACTTAAATATTCTAAAGCAATCTGAAATAGCGTAAATATTATAAAACAATATAATTTAATGTCATTGTGAGAAAAATAAATTCATTAAAATATTTGAGAGAGAAAGAAAGCAGTATTGTCTACTTTATGCAAATAGAAATAAAATATTAGCTAGATTTAAGATTACCAGCTCGAATATTTTATAAGCACATATAAATTAAACAGTAATCTTTCATATCTAAACTCTTGCAGATGCTAGACATTTCTGGTTACATATTTTTACATTTCTGAGCTGATTTATCAATTTACAAAGTCTATTTCTAAATATTTTATGCAAAAAACTGGCTTTTAAATAAGAAAAATCATGAAAAATGTTTTATGTCTTGAAGATTCTGATATAAGAGTTGTGCATTTGAAATTAAATAAATGCAAGACATATAACTTCCAATTAAAACAAAACACATATGGTGTAATATTTTAGTTGATATGTGCATATATTTTATACATGTGTATTCAATATATTTTCAAAAAATTACCTATTTTATTAAATATTATTCAAAGCTAATGAAATCATTGGAAAATAGCTTTTTATAATTGATCTTGTTTATTTTAATTTATAAACACTGATATTACAAAATTGATGATTAAAAAAAATTCTTTATTGAATAATAAATAGATCACCAATTTGTTTTATTTAACTGAAATAATTTAAGATGTAATTGATGGCTTGAAGTTTAATAGAAAGGTATTATATACTATATTAATTATCATATTCTATGTAACAAGTATTACAAAAAAAGCCAAATATTTTAAGAGTTAAAAAACCTATTATTATTATTTGTATTGCTTTTTTTTATACAATTGTATTTCATTCTAAGAAAAATTCAGAAATAATTTGTAGGAAAACTAAACTTTATGATTCCACTTAAAAATCATAAAATATACTACTGGCTAATCAAGTTGCAACACATTGAAGAAAGTATGAAATTTACATCATGCATTTGCTTCTATGGAGAATGTAAACCATTAGTACTATGGCACATAAGATTCGACTAAAGTGCCCTTTGTAAGCGCTATATAAAAGGAAATCCTATTGATAATTTAAAGAAGGGCAATCGTTTTTTTCGTACATTTTAGTACATCAGCTGTTTAATTTTGACTTATAGATAAGTGTCTTTCGAATAAGTTTCTGAGTTCAGCAAACTAAGAAAATAACCTACAGAGATGACAGATTATTTTTCAGTGAAATCAGTGGTCGTATTCAACGAAGACATTTTAGGCGGATATGTTATCATCGAATGCAAGAGTGAACGGTTGATCAGCATGTACATGCCAGTGGTGGATTGTTCAACCACATAATAAACTTAGCACCTTATCATGCATCTTTTGGTGTTCACTCATACCAGCTGTTTCATTTTTATGTATAAGTTGAATGTCTACGAGATGTCCACTGCATAGTTAACCCTGTATTCAAACTCGAAAGCGTTGTGTCATTGATGCCATGAATTGCTGAACACATAATTCTGAACGATGAGCAATAAGCAATGAAGTATGGAATGGAACGATATTGTTTTAATTGAGAATTCCCGCATGTGCCGACGATATTAAAATGTTTAAATCGAGGTCTAAGGACAGCACGATGAAAGTCTTCTAATATGCTGCATTGTGCGATACCAAACTATTTCTGCAGAGGTTATCATAATTTGAAAAGTTATTGGATTTCACATCTACATCCCTCTACAATATATTTTCTATATGCTAAAAAGCTACAGTTAAATACCTGTGATCTTGTATGTTGAAACCCGTGGTCCTTCTGCGATTGCAGTCAGCCATATTTTAATAGGAAAATGCGAAACCACAAATGGATCGCGATGTCCAAGAGTTTTGATTTACACATTTATTCAAATTGTTTCTTTTTCTTGATCATTCTTTAAACCTATACCCGTTAGTGGTGAAAACGGAAAACATGTGGTACGTGTTTGCAAAAAAAAAAAAAAAAAAAAAAAAAAAACTTAGGTCTTAACGCATCATCTGATATTGCAACACATTAATTTTGCAATAAGTGGGAGTCACATAAATTGCTATATGCCAAGTATACATCCACATCATCTTTAATGCTATTCCTTGGTCTGTCGTAGATGTTATAGCCAACAATATTAGATATACCAGGTTTTGATTTTGTCATCGTTAACACATCACCAGAGGTTGTAAATTCAATCGTTTGATATTTGTATAACGTGTTATCTACACATAAATTTCAATGTAATGTATTTTACTATTTTTGGTGTATGTTATGAATGTTGAATGCAAAATTTAAGCCATTTAATATACATTCGTTTTTGAAACCTCTAAATGGAACACGTTAAACACTTCACTATAATTATTCACTTTTTTATTTTTTCTAATATGTATGATGTTATTGTTTTAATAAAATTACTAAAAAAAATTAAATTATTCAGATGTTTGGAAAGTAATTTTGTTTTTTCTTGACAGAGGATTTAATTGTATTTCTACGAACCCGATTAGACAATAAAGCAACATAATCATTATATAATTTGAAAACTAATATAGCAAGGCTTGTGTGTGCGAATAAGTTCAATTAATTCTACGCTGTTGTTTTTTGTTGCTGCTCTTTTAAATATGGAGAGCAAAAAGCAGAAATTTCGTCATATTTTACTTTTTTTCAATAGAAAAGGTAAAAGTTATGTTTAAGTCAGAAAGAATTTAACCAATGTGTATGGAAAAGATGTGTTGACAGTACGTTAGTGCCAGAACTGGTTCGTAAAATTCTGATCCGGCAATTTTGATGTCGAAGATGACCCACGTTCCGGAAAGCACGTTGAAGCTGATAAATGCACGATAAAAGAATTAAATGATGTAAATCATCCAATAACAATACGTGACTTTGGTGAAATGTAAAATTTATCGAATTCAACAGCTTATGACTACTCTTAAGGCCTGGGTTTAACCTGGAAGCTTGGTATATAAGTTCATGTTCACTCGGTGAGAAATTTGTGTCGTCCAGTTGACGTCCGTAATCCACTTCTCAAACGGCACGAAATAGTAAATTTTTTAAACAAATCATTACTAGGGACATAAAATGGGTTGTATATAACAATGTCAAACGTAGGAGATAATGGAGCAAAAAAAATGAACCGGCTTAAGGTATTTCGAAATCCAATATCCATCAAAAAAGGTGATGCTTTCTGTTTGGTAATATTTTAAAGGAATTGTTTTTGTTTTTGTTTTTTTCTATTTTTTTTAACTTTTACTGGATAACACAACAATTAATTCGGAAGTCTGTGGTCATCTACTAGACAAACTGTATGATGCAGTTCAACAGAAAAGTCCAGAAAAGATGTATTATTCACCTTTAGAATGCGAGACGTCTTACAAATTTGGTCACTCACCAAAAACTTTTACAGATTGAATGGAATACACTGCCGCGCTTACCATATTCTTCAGATTTGGCACTTTCGGATTATTATTTGTTCCTGTTAATGCAAAAGTTTTGGACTGTAAAAGTTTTACCTCAAATGAAGAAGACAAAAATCAACTGGATCAGTTTGTTGTCTTCTTCATTTGAGGTAGCAAAGACCAAACATTTTATGTGCGTAGAATCATGCTACTACCAGGAAGATGGTAAAAAATGTTGTACCAGAATAACCAATATATAATTTAATAAAATATTTTATAATTATTATTATTAAAAATTGTCTTTCATTCCCTGCCCCCCCCCAAAAAAAAAATAAATTACCTTTTAAACAAACCAACATTTTGTCTGTCGGTTTTTCAGTTAATTTAAAAAATTTTTGCTTCAAATGATTTTGACTTATTTATTTCATAATGAAGTTATTATAGTTTTCGATAAAGTCTACTTTTTATTTCACATAGTGAATGACGTATCATGATTATATTCATTTTAGTACATACATTGTGAAAATAAACAAGGGCCATCTGAAATTCCAAAAACAAGGAACTAATTACTTAACTCAGTGTTTCTCAACCTATTAGTATTCACCGCCCAATTTTCAATCATAATTTTCATCGCGCCCCCCCCTCCCCCCGAATACAATAAAATATATACAATAATGTATTTTGAGTATTTTGGCGCTAAACCTACACTACAACCTTAATTTTAAACTTTACAAATTACCAAGAATACCGAAATTTATTGACATTTTGCAACACCGATCCTCAGCATTGAAAAAACAAGAATCCTATGCTTTTTTATTGCTTTTGCGACCCGCCATGTCGGGCATTCTCACGGTTTCGCGAGAAGTTTCGATTTGTCTGGTCAGCAAAAAATTAAGCTAGGAGCATGCGCAGATGTGAACAAATGTTTTCTCATAGGGAGAAGGAGAAAGTTCTATGACGCCAATTTCAATTCCAGACAATCTCATTCGAGTCGATCCTTCTATCGCCATTGAATCTATTCTGAATGTGTATAGTATATATATTTTCGTGTAATTGCAATTCACCGTATTAAATATTCACGGCAGCAGACTTATGCAGAATCATGGATAAATTTTTAAGCGGGCGTAAGCGAGCATTAGACGATAGACAAGCATCAACAAGTACACAGATGAGCGTGGTTCCGAAAATAAAATCAAGAAAATATTCTCAAGAATACTTAAATTTTTGGTTCACTAGTACTGAAGTAAATCAAGAAGAAAGGCCCCTGTGTATCATTTGCTCAAAAATGTTGGCGGCAGACAGCATGAAACCTAATAAACTTAAACGACATTTGGAAATGCTTCATAGTGAGTACGTAAACAAACTCAGAGAATTCTTCGAATTAAAATTAAAATCATATGAAAAGCAAAAATCATTGTTTAAAAAAACTTTGTGAATGAAAAAGCTTTAATTGCCTCTTACAAAGTTTCATATAAAATAGCCAGATGTAAAAAGCCTCACACCATTGGTGAAGAACTTATTTTGACAGCCGCGATTGATATTGTAGAAATTATGTTTGGAGATAATTTTGCAAAACAAATGCAGTCTATACCGCTTTCAAATAATACTGTTGCCCGTCGAATTGCTGATATAGCTGAAGATGTAGAGTGTCAGCTTTTGTCGAAGTTGAGTAACAAATTGTTTTCAATACAACTCGATGAGGCAACAGATAGTAATAAAGATGCTAATTTCATTGTCTATATTAGATTTTGAGATGATTTGTCAATAGTAGAAGAATTACTTTTCTGCAAACCAATAGAACTCAAATCAACAGCACTCGCTTTATTTGCTATCTTAAATGATTTTATGAACGAGGCAAACATAGAATGGAAAAATTGCGTCGGAATATGCAGGGATGGTGCTCGTTCTATGTCAGGAAGATTCCAAAGTATTCAAGAACTTGTGAAAAAAAAAATCGCATCGTGCATCTGTGCATCTGGACACATTGCATGATCCACAGAGAAGCTTTGACTTCCAAAGAAATGAATCCTGGTTTAAATATTGTGTTAACTACGGTTGTAACCGTAGTAAATTATATAAATATGAGACCTCTGAAATCAAGAATCTTTTCCGCACCTTGTAAGGACATGAGTGCAGTACATTCAGCGTTACCATTTTATTGCGAGGCAAGATGGTTATCACGAGGGAAATTTTTGCAACGTGTTTATGAATTAAGAGATAAAATCGCCGTTTTCCTAGAAGAGGAAAACAGACCGGAAGCTGAGAATTTTCGCGATAGTTTATTTGTGTTGAAATTGAGCTACATGGTCGACATATTCGAGAAATTAAATAACTTGTATCTTCAACTGCAAGGAGAAAATACACATATATTGGATACGAGTGATAAAGTTAATGCATTTTGTAGGAAATTGGAATTGTGGAGCAGAAATGTAAAGCAAGAAAACTTAACAATGTTTAAAAATTTGAATGATTGTATTAAAACTTACAAAGCTGAAGAACAACATGTAAAAGTTGTTTTTGTAACCATTGAAAATCATTTACAATGCTAGCAAAGAATTTTAAAAAGTACTTTCTTGCTGACGACAAACTGATATCAAGTTAAAAGTGGGTGAGGGATACATTTTAAAATACTCCCGAAGGACTCTCAATCGAAGAGGAAGAAACCTTCATAGACTTCACGGCAAGCGGCGAAACCAAAAGACAATTTAGTAATAAATCACTCTTTGAATTTTGGCAGGAGTGGATGATGAGTTTTCTGCACTAAAAAAAAAGGGCATTTCGCATTCTACTACCATTTTCAACATCTTAACTTTGTGAAACTGGATTTTCTGCGGTGGCTTCAATGAAGACAAAATATAGATCTCAGCTAAATATAGAAAAAGAACTGAGAGTGTCTATTTCTAATATTAAACCCTCCTTCGAAAAACTTTGCTCTGAAAGACAGGCCCAAGGAAGTCACTAATAATTATTAAATTTGTTTTTAATTTAGTAAGTTGTTTTAGTTTAATAAGTTAATTATTAAATATGTCGAAATGTATTTTGTTTTGTATGTGTGTGTGTTCTTTCCTTTCAGTAACTTAATCAATTTTTTTAAATAACATTTTCTTTTGGATATGCTCGCGCCACCCCATTAGTGTTCTCGCGCCCCCCTAGGGGGTCGCACCCCACAGGTTGAGAATCACTGACTTAACTCAAAGAAAATTGTATTAAATAAGTTATGAAGAAGTTGTAAAATAATGAAAGATTACAGAATAGTTAAATTTAGAATATTCTTGAAGAACTATTACAAGTGTGTAAAATTTCAAACTTCGACCTAGGAATCTTCTAATTAATATAACTTTTAATTTAGCAATATTATTAAAATAACTTTTTAAAAGTTTCTATTTTTTAATGATCACAAATGTTAGTTTTGAAACTTCCTTTCAGAAATAAAGCTTTTAAATAACTTTTCGTAATACAATGCGCTTTTAAATTACAATTATCCATTAAGGGAAATTCCAAATAATCTGTAGATCATTGTGAGTGTGAGTAACTGATAAACATACACCTAAGAATCTACTGATAAACACCTAAGTATTAATATAAAAGCTTAATGGCTTGATCATTGTTTTTAAATTTTATAGAATCATTGTTATAGCAGCAAATTATTTAATGGAAATAGTTTCTTTCAAAATATTTTATCTATGAAATGACAAGAGAATTATTTCCTGAAGCAAAATTCGAAAATCAGATGTGAGAGTTCCAATATGATAATTAAGTCCACCTTTGTGAGATCGTACACTTCATTTGGTTCTAGCAGTAGACATTTGTTCCATGAACTGAAAGCTCATTACAGACCCAGGTACGTTTTAAGTTGTACGTCAGCAACGAAATTTCTCTGAATCTAATGCTTTTGCCAATTGATGCATCTCTTTTCACTAGCTGCAGATCAAAGGGAAAATGCCGTGTCGTGGTACTTTTGAAGTAAATTTGGCGAGAAATAGAATGATTCTCTCTTGATGTTGTTGCTTCTTTTTGGAAATGGCATAAATTTTGCTTCAGAATATCTTCAAAGGAGATCGTTATGCTTAATTATATTATTGAAAACAACACGGTTTTTGAATTTTTTCCAAGTTTGTCAAAATTATAACGTATAAAAATAAGACAGAAGTAAAAAAGTGAAGGTTTTAATTGACAAGATTCTTGCTGCAAGAATGTAATAAAATTTATTTGTCTAAAAAAAGATGAAACGCAATAATATATCGAGAGAATATTTGATACATTATATTTTGCAAATTGTTAAAAATATTTAAGTTTAAAAATCCAATTTTTTCATTGAAACTCAAATATATAACATTAAAATAATAAAAGGAATTTTCATTCTAAACCATATTCTTTATTTATAAAACTTTATATTTTTTTTAATTTCACATTTTAATTTGTTTTTTTAATTTACATTATAAACTATATGGCAAAATATGTTAAATAGCCTGCTATATAGAGGGATTGCAATTTTTATAAACAGCATGTTACGAAATATATGTTTCTTGAAAATGTAATTTTATTATTGATTATAAGAACTTGCTTTGTTTATTTTTAATTCCTAATTTATTTTTTAAATATGTTAAAACTATTATTAAATATTAAGCAATTTTATGAATTATAAAAAAATATTATATCCAATAAAATATATTTTCAAAATGTGAATAAAGCTATGCATTCTTAATTTATATAAAATTGATTTTTTAACATAGATAAATGAATGTGAATATTTCATTCAAACCATATCTAAGTAATTGGAGTCATTAGTACTTAAAAACTGGCAGTCAATATTACATAAAATTGGAAATTTATTCATATTTTCACAATTGGCTAATATTTTATTAACATTACAAAATTCCCTGCTATATGAAACATTTCAACATTATTCACAATGACATTAATATCAATAATCAACTAAGCTATGAAAAAAGAACAGTTTATTAGAGTTTTATTCAAAATTTGCAGTAGTACTTAAATTCATTCGTATTTTCACAATTGGCTATCACATTTCTTGTTGCAAACATTTAAATACTATATAAGCACTATTTATATATCTTCGAGAATTCTGAAAAGGAAATTTTATGATAACAACTCAATATACTAGAGAAAATTTAGAGTTTTCATTAAGTTTTTTAAAAGTTCTAAAAATATTCTTTTGAGCAAACGAATTCAGCTGCAGACTTCTGATTGTTATTAACCATTCATGCTTTCAAAGAAATCGTCTAGAAAAAAAAATAATACAATTTAATTGCATTGCTAATTTAAAATCTACAATCCTCAGAAAAAATATTAAAAAAAAATTCTGTCTTACAAATAAATATTTGAGATACATTTGAAATAATTTTCTGTAGAATTTACATTTCTTATCTAATGACACATTTTATAGATTTTCACATTTTCTGTAAAACTTTTTAATAATTTGATTTTAATTTTATATCATTTAAATGGGAAAGATTAAAGGAAAATGTTTTATTATCATCTTAAAGGAATTTTTGATTATTACAAATTTAAAATTTAGCAGAAGCAATTATTTTTTTCAAACAATTTATAAATTCGTTGTCTTTCTAAATGCTTTCTTTTTGATTATTTAAAAGCAATAAATAAATTATAATCCCAACTGTTAGTTTAACAAAGGCGTTTATTAAAATATACAAACGTAATTTTAAAACTTACTACTAATTATTATTGACTTAAAAAGTAGATAGAAAAATTAATTAGACATTCTACTGATTTCTTTTCAGTATTAATTCTTAGAAATAAGGACACATCACTAGTTTTATCCGTAAAAAACTAATTAAATGAGAGAAGTATTTATTTAAAAGTATAATGAGTTTACTAGAGTTATAATGCACAAAAGTCTTAGAAATTATTAATTTTTAAAATTATTTTATTTAGCTATCTATTTCAGTTAATATAAAAAATAATATTTTGTAAAAATTAAAACTATATATGTATACAAAGTATTAAATCGCCATAAGCAAAGCTGCAGAAAAATAAGAAAAATGTATTTTTATAATTTCTTTTGAGTAAAATAATAAAAAGTTAGAATTTACAAGAAATTATTTCCACAAAAATTCAACTAAATTTAGCTATATAAATTATTCTAAATTTTTAAAACAATTTTGCAAAATAAAAATGATTATATAAGATTGTTTGAATATTTATTGATTTCAACCATTAATTTTCAAGCTTAGCATTTATGTAACTAAAGTAAAGTGAAAGAATGATACATATTTTTAATTTTCTTTTGGTGTATTAAAATAAATATAACTTCTAGGAAAATTATTTGTATGTAACAAAAGGAAACAGAGGTGCAATATACAAATATTAGTTAAAAATTCTCTCTTAAAATATAAATGAAATTTCCATTAATTACAAAATATTTTACAAAATTTATTATATAGTGAAAACGAGGAGATTACATATAGTATTAAAGATTTACATGAATTACATGTATTATTTACATATAGGATCTGTATATTATTCAAATAATAAAAATATCTTAGAAAAAATGTGCGTATATATATACATATAGATACAGACAGATAGATAAATAGTTATGATATACAATCTACAATAAATATTAATGGTTTTTAAAAGGTATTTATACAGTCTCTGTTTTACTTTCATAACACTTATATATAAAAACTGAAAAAAAGTAAAATATTTTAACATTATAGAAGTTTTTTGTAAAATAAAAATACATTGTTTATTAATTCTTATACTGTTCTACTATCTTTTGATGATTACAATCAAAATGTTAATTCCCAAAAGTTTATAATATTCGTTAGAAGCAACCAAATATAAAAAATATTTTGTTAAATGGATTTTAAGATTTATATTTACATTTTAAAAATTTTCATAAACAGCGTGATATTAAAATAAATATCTAGCGTAAAAATAAGAAAAATTATGCTTTGGACTCAAACACACGCATAAGAAAATAACATTTTTCCTTCTTTCTTACAATCTCAATATTTCTTTGCCAAGAGTTGTTGTGCTTTAATAAGATATTTCGTGGACACAAATTTAATATCGATATAAAGAAAATTATTTAATTTACTTTATTTCAGAAATTTTAAAATTTATTGTTTGTTTTTCGAAATATTATTTCTTGCTCTCAAAATAGAAAACCTTAATGCTCAAATTTCAATATATTTTGTTTTTATTCTTTTTCAAGAAAATTTCTTCTATCGATATTTGAGAATCGTTTGTTGCTTACTTTGTTCATAAATAAAATTCGCCGCTTGATGAGTAAAGCTTCTTCAAATTTATTCAACAGAATTTATTTATGCAAACTAGAGTTCGTAGAAATTTTTATGATAGTGATTTTGGTTTTCTTCGATTTTTCTAATATTTCACATAAGTTTTTCAGTTGTTTACATACACACAAAAATGATTTTTTATACATAAAATGTTTTAGCTGAATTTAAAATATTCCTTCCATAAGAGTTTACATAAAATGTAATGGAAAACATGTAAATTATTCATTTGACATTTTTTTCATCTTTATTTGAATTGCTTCTTACACATCGATTTGAAAATAGCATTTTAAAACTTCTTAATAATTGTATATTCCTATTAGGCATTTTCTAAAAAATTTGCAAATCTATCTTATAGAGCTTCTTTATTACATATAAATAATAGTATATTTAAATTCATAAAATATACTCCTCAGCAACAGGAAATTTTTTCATAAAATATAATATTTGACTAATGGGTAAACAAATTTATTTGATATTTTCCTACATTTTAAATTCGTGGCTTCATGATTCTTTCCAAACAATGGGTGCTTCCTAAATATTTTTTTATTATTTCTATATTTATAAGCATATTATAAATAGTAAACAAATAAACATTGATCTATAATACGTGTAGTGCTTTCATTTCTCTCAGACCTATCTTTGTAGTAATCTTTTCTAAAAATTTATTAATTTTTAATGTAACATAATATTTAAACATTTATTTATTTTATTAACAATTTGTATTATATTTTTCTAAAATTTCCTTAACGGTTATGGTTGAATTTATTGTAGCAAATCCTGTAGGAATACTAGGGATATTAATGTCTTTTTATTGTTTAATTTAATTTATTAAATAATCATAAATTAATATGTTTCGATAAGCATGTCTTCTCAAGGAAACATGCTTATACAGTTTATGAAAATTCATTTCATTTAAAAATAAGATTATTTGTCAACTTGTTAAAAGTCAAAGTAAATTTCTGCAATATGCATCTTGCAATATTAAAAAAATAAAGATTTAAACTGTTGTGGAAGGCATATCTGATGTTTAGAGTAAGAAAAGTTTGAGGAAAGAAAACAATAAGCGATTGCTATTTAATTGCTCCTTATCCCTGTTTACTCACACTGCTTCTTTTTTTTTCTAATTTAATTAATTTTTCAGACAGTAACGTTTAGATTGAGCGTTTCTTGATCTCTATGAGTCCTATTTAAAATATTTTAAATTTAATAAGTCAAATAACTTTTGTTTCTTTTTCAAAACCCTTTTTTGAGGTTTGTACTCTTAAAAAAATTTTGGTGAAAACATATGGCTATATTTTCATATTATGTTGTAACTGCAGATTATTTTTAAAACAAAAGAAATGTACATTTTGAAATTATAAAAGATGTTCATTGAATTAATTTGTTATAATATGACTTTATTATTGTTTTATTATACATTAATGACATATAAAAGATAGAGAGTATATATATGTAAGATATATACGTATATGTGTATATATATATATATATATATATATATATATA
>JAPDSC010158294.1:14315-75073 GCA_026290005.1 Latrodectus geometricus
TATATATATATATATATATATATATATATATATATAATAAATATATCATGAGAACATGTCAACTTTAACCATCACAGTAGAAAAATTTTGGAGCTGGGAAATTTATTTATAAGCACAACTCTAAGCTCTGAAATTACTTTAAACAGCATTATTATAAAAATTTACCAGTTGTTTTTCTGCCGCATCTGGTGAATTTTTATAAGCAGAAATTTCCAATTTTTATATTCATTATTATTTATATTATTAAACTTTCTTGCACTGTACTATATATATCATTTATAATAAACATTTAAAATGATCAAAATATTTTAAAATCAATGTCTAATTTAAAAGTTCTTTCTAATTTTCTTTTCTAATTTAAGAGTTCTTAATCATTTATTAATAACAGTTATCAGCTAGTGAGAGAACAAAAAATAAAAAAAATTTTTTTCCTTATTATCTCTTCAATGCAGATTGTAAAGAAGATTAAAAAAAAAAAGACTTAATAATGTGTCCAAATAAAAATCACAATTAATATTTGTCATAATAACACTAAAACTAGCGAAAGGGGTCATTTGACCCATTTTCTCATTAATTTTGCCGAATAAAAAGAATCCCCGGTATGTTTAGTTTTAATAAAATGCTAAGATCTTTGCAAATTGTGAAATTTTAAGATTTACTACATTGTTTTTACGGCAAAAAATTTTTGGATTAAAATTTTTTCTTCTAAGCTTTTTGAAATAGAGAAATTGGAATATTTCCATCATAAAGACTAATCATAAAGTTTACAATAATCAAAAACACTTTTTAAAAGATAAATTATATAAAGAGTACAGAGATTCATTAGATAAATATGCTTATTTCTTTATAAAAAAAAAGAGAAAAGAGGGAGATCTATAAAGATATGAATTAATAGAAATTAGGTATAAGTTGGAAAAAATAATAAAGATCAAATATGCAATTTTTTATTTACCGCTAGGTGATATAATAACAGGTTGTACCAGGCGAGTTTCACCAGAAGGAGGAAGAATAAGCAAAAAAACAAGAACTGATCCTAAACTTGTACCCACCCAGAGGCTTGGACTTGGACAACAATCTGTAAGGAAATTTCATACAACATTTTTTATTTAACATAAAATACTCATTTAGTTTTAAATTCATAAACTAAAAAATATTATTTACTTTTATAAGTGTATACATATCCTTTAATTATACACATAAAAGCACATACATATGTATATTTTGTGACATTCTTAAAATCACAAACAAGACAATTTTATATCAGAAATGTGAACATTATGTAATAAATTTTCAAACAAATGTAATAATTTAAAGAATATCTGTTTTTTAATTAGGTTCAACAAAACAAATAATTTATTAAATTCATTATTGAAAATTACATTTTCAATACAAATATAAGTGTTAAATGTTTTTAAAAGTTACATCTTATAATATTAGTTTTTTAAGTCATTTAAGTATATTTTAAAAATTTAATGAATTCAGCTGGATGCTCAATACAAGATATACTGCTATTTCACAATATACATATATCACTGTAGTAATGAAACAACTTTTGATATTTTCATTTTTTAAAAAGAAATACTGGTCATTAAAAACATACAATTGCGTTTTTAGATAAAAATGACAATTTTAAAATTGTTACTAAAATTAATTAATAAAACTGAATTCTTTTCTATAATTTTATTCAGATTAAAATATAAATGGCAAACTGCGAAAATTGTACACAGTTTCAAAGATAGACATAAACCATTTTACATTTAAAAATAAATCTTATAAATTCATAAAAAAAGCACATACTTTTACTTAATTTTATTAATTTTTACTGAATAATTGTTGTAAGATACAAATAAATTTTGATGATTTTACAATTCAGAACACAAATATGTTTTCATTACAATAATTACTTCTCTTTTAATTAATAATTTACTTTAATAATTTCTACCTTGTTTTCCTCCATATGATTCACAAAACCGTAGAAAGACAACATATTCAGACCCAGTTCCATCATCAGTATTAATATCTTTAATACTTGAAGTACTGGAGCTCCGAGATCTTGAAAATGTGTTTTCAAATCTTTCTGAAATAGAAATGCCCTGTTTATATGATACCATTGCTAAATTACACTAATAATTCTGCTTTAAAAATTATTTAAAACATTTTTTAGCCTAGCAAACTTTTACAGTCAAATTAGTTTTTATAGTAGAAAAGAAAATCATTTAATCAATTTAACTCCTTTTAAAAAGAATTCTAAAGTTTCCCAATGACTACACACAAATCAGAAACTGTAAAGCATTAACATGAGAATTTATCAAATTAAAACATTAACATTAAAAATAATCAAGAAAACATTTTATTTAATTTTTTAATATTATTTTAAAAATATAGTTGAGAGTCTAATAGATTTCTCAATTTTAACAGATCTTTCTTAACAGAAAAAATTCTAATTAACAAGTTATACGATAAGAAATGGGAAACCAAAAAGTTAAAAATTAATAATACCGTGTCATTAAATAAATAAATAAATAAAAGATAAAATAAAAAAAAATAAATAAAAAGTTTAATTTGAAATAGAGTTTGATAACTCAATAATAAATAATGTATTTTCTTTAAATTCAAAATTTCTCTCTCACTCTCGGAAGTTCTCACAAATTTACAATATCTTTAGAAGACTAATTTTCAACTTCAGAAAAATATTTTGTGAAGCCATTAATTTAAAGTTTGATATTTATATAAAGAATATATACAAAGAATTATATTCATTGAAGATTATTAGCTAGGCGCTAATCTTTTATTAAATCTCATACCACCTAATTTACAAAATATTTTGTTATTCAAAAACAATTTTAGCATTTTTTCTAATCAGGTTCAATTTCATTTTAAAATTATTATATTATTAAAGTAAGTAATGACATCACAAATGAATAGTAAATGCATTATGACAAATTTTAGAATTTTCATAATATAATTTGTTAATAAATAAAAATATATTGAAGAAACATATTACTAGAAATTAAAAAAGAGTGAGAGATAATTCAATGAGAAATTTATCATTCTAAATTTTATCGTTTGTATATTTTAAAAATAATACTAATGTAAACTTTGAGCAACTGTATTGATTATTTTAACTTTATTCAAAATCATATTTAAATTATATGAGTAAAATCAAAGTCATGAAAAGCAATTAATTTTGATCTTATTGAATAAACTACAAAGTTACCTTGAGATCTTGCATGTCTCATTTCAGCATGCATTGATCTTCGATGAGGATGTGATCGACTAGTTGGACTCAAACAGGCGTTTTCTGATTGCTATAAAATAAGCTGTTAAAATTCTTTGTAAAAAGCATATGATATAAATTAGTAAAAACAATTTTTTATTTGATAGTGTGTCAAATGTTATTTTAGTAATTTAAATTTATTAGCAAATATATGAAAATATTTTAACATTTCGACTTTAAACCTAACCTTTATTAAATGAAACAATAAGTATGATTATAAAAATATAACACTAGTATAATGAAATAATCAGATATAGCTATTATATTACAATTGACAAGAGCAAACATCAAAATAACAGAAATTTCAAGATTTCAGAATTATATGTGATTAATTTTTAATACATACTTTTAATCCTTCTTAAATTATGTGGTACAAAATATAAAAAATTAACTACCATTTACAAGTCTCAATGACTGAGAATTCTTGTATGTTGCATAAAGATTAATAGAATTTTACACTTAATAATAAAGAGTTAAATAAGTATAATAACACAGTAGATTTATAGAATTCCTCAAAACGACTATAATAGCTTAATAATATTAAGATCTCAAGACTAGAGGATTAAAAGAAAAAGTCCAATTCAATGTTTAAATTCAAAACTGTTTTAGATAGGTCAACTAATTCTTAAAAAATCATCATATAAATGACCATTACTGATTAAAATATCTTTTTGTAATTCAACCTTTAATAGTAAATAATTGTTCTGAAGAAAACAAATCCAAATTATTATGTCATACAATTATCTTTATTTTCCAAAATATAAACGAATTACTCTCCTTGTACGAAAATGGCAATTCACATAAATTTAATTTTTTCACTGGATTAGTTAGCTTAATAATATTGGATAAATAATGACAAACCCAGAATGGTTTTACACAGTTTAAGCAACTTTTCTCAAGTATTTTTAAAATTTGCCTGGAGTTCCAGTCTTAATTTAAAGACGTAATTTTTAAATGAAGTCACTTCCCCAAGGATATTTTTTTTTGTAAGCAAATAATCAATATTTTTTAAGTAAGCAGATCATTTAGTTTTAGTTAGTAAAGCCAGTTTTCAGTTTAAAAAAACATGTGTAGAACATTCGTAATTCCCTTCTTATCAATTCGTTCATTATTTTATTAAATTTAGATTTGATTAATGTTTTATGAGTAGCTTAGCCTACTTAGAGATTACTATTTTACTAACATTTTTTTTTGCAATGTGCAAGTGCAATTCAATAACTTATTTTTCATTACTTTTTAATGATACGACACTGGATAACTATTTTAAAAAGACTATACCTTTTAGAAAAAGGAACTGCAGAAAAACTGCAATTTAGAATTACTAAAGAATTTGTGGATGGATTCGAGATCAATTTACCTAAGCTCAAAAATTATCTTAACTAATTGGTTCTTAGCACTAAATTAGTTCCATAAAAAATTATATATTTTTATAAAAACAATAAATCATAATATCATTGCTGTTTTTTACATATTGTTGAATATTATTCAACAAATTTCAATTTAAAATAGTTTTTTAAAAAATTATTTAAAAACAGTTAGGCCACTGGTTATACAAGCTTATTTAGCATTTAGTGATACCTCCTCACATGGAGAATGTCCCGAATCTTGATCACAGCTAGAATTAGCACAACTACTTGTCCTTCTAGGAGATTTAGGAGGCCTTTGGTAAGGGTCAGCTGATCCTGTAAATAGTTGCAAAATATCAGAAAAAAATAAATATTTTAAGATTAAATACAAGCTTAATCTTCCAAATTACATCAACTTCTAATAATTATCAATAGAAATTTTGAAATATTAACTTTCTTTAATAATAATTAAAAGCTATCTTGAAGCATTTAAAATAGTTTTGGATCTATTGAACTTTAGACCATAATTCTCATTTTCTAAAGATCACACAAATGATTAAGGTAAGCAGAATTTATAGACAACGAAATTTTTCTTCTTTTGTAAAAATTGTTACATAGAGTATGTGTAAGGAATCTTCGGAATTATACACAATTTTTTAAAGTTAAATAGAAGTTTTCGTGTGATTTAAGATGGCAATTTTCACTTTAAAATGATTATTCATTAACTTTATAAATTTTAATAGTAAGTGAGAAACTAAAATAGATTTATTGAATTATTTACCATAGAGATCAGGAGTTGTCATGTTTAGTAGACATGTCTTTTGAACAATATCAACAATGGCAAGCCCATGTTCATTACCATAAGCCATTCTAAAGATAAAAAAATAAATTGATATTTTTGGAATGCTTGTTACATTAATATAAAATTTTTTGAAGAATATCAGTTAATTAAAATACTTATTCATATTGAGACAAAAGATAATATTTATTAATTTTAATCAATTTTTCTAAATGAATCTATATTGAATAATTACTTAAAAAACTTATTAAACTTACTTTTAAGATTAAAAACAAACATTTCAATCATATAAAAATTAAAAACTTTATATAAGCTTTTTAAATTCTTTTAATGAAAAAATATAAGAGTGTTGCTGAAAAGTTGAATAACAACTTATTTTAGTTAAAATGAGAAGAATTTCTTACACAAAAGTACAATTTTGCTTAGCATATTGAATTATCTATTAATCTAAATAATGCACTTATCACTATTTAAATTATAAACGAAATTAGTAAAATAACAAAGAAATTTTTCTTAATATATCTCCTATTTATGAAAATAGCATACATAAATTAAATATGAGTCTTCTTTAGTGAACAAAATTAAATATAAATATTGTAGTATTTTTTAATTTCTTATTTATATGAATAAATTATTTTTTCCCACTGTTGAATATTTAATCAAAATTATTCCAAATGTTTTCTTCTTTAACACATTTAAAAATATTAATGCACATAAAATATTTTTCAATTAGTTAAATTTAAAGGCTAAAGATAAGTGTGATTCTATTTAGTTGTGTTTGGAGAAAAAATTTATGACTTTATCAATAATTTCTAAAAAATCTGCATACATGAATGAATACAAGAAAATTTTAAAAAACGCCTTTTATTTTTTAAATCAAAATTTTTAAAAAATGCATGAATTATTATTAGTTTAATAAAGAAAACACTAAGATTGTTTCAAATTTATTAATCCTAAATTAGATATAACATGTTTTTAAAAGGATCTCCAAGATCCTTTCTAAAAATTATGACTTTCTAAAACAAATGATATATGAGGCTAAAATATTATGAGTAGGGAAATTTTTTCACAAGCAATATCATGCATATAATTTCTAACAAACAGTGAATTCCCCACAAAAATTAAATATAAAAGAGACAAGCAAATAAAAACTTTCTAAATTTTTGCAGGAAATTCATGTTTAATATGTCTTTGCTAAAAATTAATACCATGCAGTGTTAAAAGTATGTAGAAAAAGCATACAGCCCATATCCAGCTTGAAGGGCAAGTGCAGTTATCTTAGGTTGAGGTTCTCCTTCTACACCAGTAGTTAGGCACACCAAGTGAGCATGAAATCCAGCAGCCATCCGGACCGGTCCTGTACGTACTTTAAGTGGAAAATAGTTTTCTGATTGGGAAGGCTAAAAAAGAATAATCAAAATTGATAGGATTTTTGATTAATTGTTTTTATCAATATTCTTTTTTAACTAATAAGGAATGAAAAAAATAGGAAATAAAAATCAAGCCTAGGACTTTTTGAGAGAGATTTGATGATTAAAAATAGCAAATTATATCAAACAATTACTTTTTCTGAATTTTAAAAATTATAGTCCAATTTAGAAAAAGATTTTTTATATACTTCTAAATTTTTATTTATTTCAATATTAGAAACTTAAGTTGTGTGGATTCTTCATTAATATTATACCCACAACAAACCTGTTTGGACAGCAGTCATGGCCAGTTGAATCTCAGCCATAGGTAGAACTAGTATAAAATTGTGATTTCACAAACTACAACTTATTATTTCTAAATTTTAAGCATCTCTAAAAAACATCTCTTAATTTTTTATAAGATATAGCTTTATTACATTAAATGAAACTGGTTTGTTCGATATTTGGATAATTGCAGACCCTTTCTTTGCAAGATTATCTGGAAGCTCACTTCCCTTAATCCCACAATGTGCTAGGATACAATATTCTGATATTGTAATTATTAATGTATTTAAGTTATTAGAATAAATAATTTGGAGAGTTTAAAAGGACTATTGTTAAAGTACACAAATTATATATTTTATTTAAAACATACTTGTTTCCCACTTTCTTCAGAATTAGATCGTCCAGAACTTTGAAAAGAGAATGAACGGTTATGAGAATCACTTTCTTCTGATGCTCCTCTACTTTCCTCAACATCTGCTCTTATTGATATTTCCAAGACCTGTATCATAAAAAAATTAATACAATTATACAAATGAAAGAATTATTAAAATCTCAAATTTCAGACAGCTTAATTAATTTAATGGATTACTGAATACCAAATAATAAATATGCCATCATACATACATTCAAATCAATGGAGGCATCATTCTTTTTAAAATTATATACAATAACATGACCACTTGATCCAGCCACAGCTAGAAGTCTAGTGTCTCGACAAAAAGCAACATTATCAATAGCAAAAGGATCCTCATCTAGCTCATCTATACTTCTTGGCTTTGGTCTTTCAAAAACTTTAGTTGTTTTTAATTTGTACAAAACTTGAAAGGAAACTAAAAATCAATAATTTTTAAGAATTATTTTTACTATTAATTAATATCTTTTCAATTTTAAAAATTCTTACATAGAAGTAAAAGGCTTGGAATTTTTTTATATTAGAATCAAATAATAGTAAACCCTCAAACTTACCTGACGAAGCATCCCAGAACTGCAGAGAACCATCTGCATGCCTGGAAAATTTCATATTTTCAGATATACAATTTTAAATCTATTCTATTTAATTTAATATTCATTTCTCAGAATAGATCACAAACTACATTAATACTATACCCAGTTATCACGATTTCAGGATAGCTAAGTGTTGCAGTGCCCCATTCGCCTCCATTTATAGGCCAATCCTATTATAAAAAATTTACATGTATTTAAAAATAGCATTTTTAATACAGTTAAATAATCTTACTGACCTATGCAATGTAACTAAAACTACTAATTAAAGTAAAGAAATCAATATTTAAACTGAAAAAAATTAACAAAAATTTTTTTCTTTTAGTTTCAATGCATAATTTACAAAATATTATATTCAATTACATTTTGAAACAAATATAACCCAAAACAAACCAAATTCTTTGTTTTAATTGCTTTGACTTTTACATTTCAATACTGTTTTAACAAGTTACAATAAAAACTCGATATATAAATTACAAAAAGCTTTTACTAACTCCAAAACAATTACTGAACTGAAACATAAATTAGTCAAAAATCTAATACTGACACAAAAATGTAAGATACAAAAATAGGGAAAAAATTCCTTAAAATTCTAAAACAGAAAAAAATTATTTATTTTATGTAATTTAAATTATTATTAAATAATCACTATTTTTAAAATTTCAACGAATTAAATTTCTTATCTTTGGTCTCAGAAGGAATGCTTATGCATGGTAAATGTTGATTTTGTTGGAATTTCCATAGTTAGAACATAAAGATTTTTAATTTTTTTTCAGTTTTCAATAATTAATTCACAAACTCCTGCTAAAACATTAAGTTCTTCTAAGCAAAATAATCTACGATGAGAAAATTTTTCCCTTTATGCTGATGTTTAAAATAATAAGTTCAATAAAAATTTAATTAAAAAATCATAAAATTTAACCTTTATGTTAAGAAAAAGTAAGAATAAAGTAAACTTGGAAACATGACATTAACCATTTTAACAAATGAATAATTTATAAAAATTTATTTCTGAATTCCAATTTTAGCAAATGAATATTTGTAAAACTTATAACATTTAAAATAAATATTTAAATGGAAATAAATATTAAGCTTTTCACAAATTGGAAATTAAGAAGTTATAAGAATCGAATGATAAAGATAATTACTTTTTCTGAGCAACCGCACTGTTTGGTGCCCATTGACCCTACAGAATAGAAGGCTGGTATGAGGTCATTGGGACAGTCTGCAAAATAGGCACAATAGGTGACAGGTGATTTATGGAAGTCCATAGGATATGGATTTTGGAAGCAAGGAAAACTGCAAAGTGAATAATGTAAAGTTCAATATAACATATTTTAATACACAAGAGACAGAAGTCAATACATTTTTGACTACATTAAAAAACTGAGATTATAATATAGGCTTCAAATGAATTAGTTAAGTATAAGTGCTACACAAAATAACATGTACCTGTAGTATATAAGTATTGTAAGAAAGCAATCTGTATAAATATTTAGTTGCATCAATTAAGTTTAAAAGTATTATAAAGCATTACGAATAAATTTTTTCATTAAGAAAGAGAAGGCATAAGAATTTCTTACCAAAAAATAATTTTAACTTATTATTTTAATGAAAAATTATTTACAAAGCAGCAGATAAAAAAATGATATTTCATATAAATCTCAAATAACGTGGTCTTTTTTATATCAATAAAAGCAATTATTATTCACAGAGAGTATAATGTATATTATATTCATAGCAATAATACTATAAAAACATTCACAAGCAAAAATTACCTTTTTACATAATACAATGCATATCACAAAACACATTATTCTTAAACTATCTTTTTACAATTAAAATTTAAAAAAAACATTAAATAGAACTTCACATTAATAAAACAGTCCCTCACATTCAAATTAAAAAAATATAACACTGAATTTTTAGGAGAATTTATACATTTTTAAATAACTCATTCTACTATTATTTTGTCACTATATTTTACTTATAATTTATCATTTAATAATCATTCAGTGTGGCTTCTAACGTTTTGCAGAATAAAATCCAAAGTATGAATTAATATTTAAGAAGCAATATAAAATAGTTAGTGATAAATTATAAAAAAATGAGAGAATATGACTGAAATGGATGCATACCCAGGACTAGTGAGATCAACAAGAACAAGATCACGCTCCAAGAGAACAACAATGGCATAAGGTTCCTGATATTCTTTTCATGGAAAAAAATAGGACATTACAAGAGAATAAAATAAATGTTATGATTATTGTGTAAAGATTAAAATGATATTAAACATTACAACAGTACAAAAGATTAATAAATTAGATTGAAAGAATAAAAATTTAAAATTAGTGGTATTTTGGTTTTCAAATAAATTGATTTTAATGTTTTTTGAAAACTATTATAAACACGTTAGGTTTACCATGAGATGGGAACAAAAGATTATAAACATATTAAATGGTAAATGATGTTACAGATGAAATGAATTGAATCAAATTTGTAAAGGAACTTTATTGTAGATTTTTTTAAATATAATTTATACTTAATGAAAAATTTCAAATTTTTAGGAACTTTAAATATGAAGAATTTTCCATACATAGGATTTCTTTCGAATAAATTGCTATTGTACTGAAGAGTAATTTTTTGGTAAATGATATCATTGTTTTAATGAAACTATACTTAATTCAGTTCTTTTCTAATATTTATTTCTTTAAAACATACTTAATTTATTCTTAACTTAGTTTTAATTACCAAATGATCCTATTTGTTATTGCAAAGTTGGTGATATTTAGAACCTTATATTATTTTTA
This sequence comes from Latrodectus geometricus, assembly GCA_026290005.1. Taxonomy (NCBI): domain Eukaryota; kingdom Metazoa; phylum Arthropoda; class Arachnida; order Araneae; family Theridiidae; genus Latrodectus; species Latrodectus geometricus. The sequence continues at coordinate 25,244 of JAPDSC010158294.1, forward strand.
AAATAACATATTTGACTGACTAAATATTTCATATTTGTTCTAAAAATTCCTTTTTATGTGCTATAATTGAAAAATCTGATTCCTGAAGGAAAAGGAAAATAGAAAAAACAAAATTTCATCACTTGAAAATGGAACAAGTTTCAGAACAATTTAAAACAGATTTTTACATCAATCATGCACTTATACATCCAAAGCATCTAGATTATCAAGATTTTTCTTTAGAGATTGGAGGAGTCATATCTCATTTGATTAAACATAAAATCCAACAGGTTTAGGAAATCAATGATGTATATTCATGAGACAATAAATTAATCACAATCTCAAATTATTTTAATTAAGGTATAGAAATGGTAACTAATATTATTTTACAAATGGTAAAATGCACTAGAAAAATTAAGGTAAATACTTAATGTTCTACAATTGAAATTATAATATAATTGTATAATGGAAATATTAAATTAGTGAAACTATAGGAAAATAATAAATTAATATAACTATATTAACTAAAAAATTAGTCAATATAACTAAAAATTGAAAGAATAAATTCATACATTACTAAAATCTTAAAATAGCAATCATTCAGAAGTAGAAAAGTTTACCTTTCATTATTACTAGCAATAAAACAGTTTGTCAGCAGATAATAAAACTATTTGCATGGCTATAAGGTAGTTTACAAGTCAAATTTCACTACAGAGAAAAATAAGGGTTAAATGCAACTATCCAATCCAATTAACGAGATAGGTAGAAAAACCTTTCATAGAGTGATAAATTATCCTTTAGTCTGGAAATGAATGTACTTGAATTTGACAAATCTCAATGAAAGCTCCTGATCTAATTGCATTTTGAAAACAAGAGGTGATAACATAGTATGGAAGGATTTTTTGCAGTCTGTCCAGAAAATAAAAAAGATTTCTATGGGTGGAAATATAAATTCTGAGATGTATTTAAATATATAAAAAAATGTTGTCTTCTAATTTAATAAGAATACTTTGAGAAATCTATATTTCTTTGACTACAGAATTTTATATTCTTGTTAAGCAGTCTATGTCTGTGTTCAACAATTTGTCCTTCCTAGAACCTTATACAACACATGAGGAACAATGTGGAACTTAGTTAATATAACTAGGAAATTATTGCTAACATGTTAGCTCATTTAAATTATAATGAAACCCAGGGGAATCAATTTTCTGCACCCAATTTATAAAATTTTTTATCTTGAATATATGATTGCTGCTAATTGATATCTAGAAACCGTAATTGATGTAAAATAAAATATTATATCACTGATTTTCAACTCATATTAATACATAAGAATTGTAATAAAAGTAATTTTCTTTATTAAATAAGATTAATTAAGTAATAAAAGTATCATACACTAATTGACAGATTGTAAAGTAGACAGTTTAGAAATAATGAACATAAGCTTCCTTTTTTTGACTGCTGAGAAAATAATTTAAGATAAACAAAAATGTTTCATTTGAAGGCTAACATTTAAAAATGTATTCAATATAAATATATTTTAATATATTCAATCATGGGATTAAAAGCCCCTGTTAAATGAATTCTTTATAATGAAAGATTTTATTGAAAACTTACTCAAAAAGGAAAAATAAATAAAATATTTAGCATTTTCAAAAGTTTACAAAATGATTTACAGTAAACATTTTTAATTTCATAAATTAACAGTAAGAGCCTATATTTTAACAGATTAAAGTAGAAGTTAAACATTTTAAGATCTTTAATTTGCAAATTCAAACTACTTTTACTGCTTATTTTGCTTATTTTTTTATTTGAATGATATATTTGCTTTATATATTCTAGTAAAATACGTAATTCTAATATTTGATATTTTTTAAAAAAGGACAGTTTGAAAATTTTAAGTACCTGTATGCCAAGGTGCCTCACATAATATTATAAAATCAACAATACTATAATCCATCTCTAAAACTGTAGTTGATCTCCCTTGCTGAATTGTTAGGCTTGAAGTTTTACCTTGCTCTTCATATGGTAAACCACCAGAAAAAACAGTTATAACTTCCCTAAAAGGAAATAAAAAATTTGAAACTATAAAGTAAAATTCAGTGAACAAATCACAGGTACTGAGAACATGATGAATGTCAAGAGACATTAAAACAGAGTTAAAAGTGTTTGTTGGTGTGCTTTCAAGAGTTGTTCATGATAATTTTTACAAATGAAAAACATATTTGGATATGAATAATATTTTGATAATGAAACAAACATACACGATTTCTATGTAATTTTAGATGAAAAGATCAATTACTATTTTTTATACAAAGAAATAATACAAATAGCATATATAAAATTGCTTAATAAAGAAAAATATATTTTTTTAAAAAAAATGTAACACATTTAGAATAACATAATTTTATGATTTTTAAAATTCTTAGATTTTGAAGCGATCTTGTCAAACCTTGAAAACATTGTATTAATCCTTAATTTTCAAACTGTATAATCCTAAATTCAAAAAAGCTGATTGTATAATAATAAAGTTTTATAACATTTAGAATTAAAAAATAAACATAAAAATTAATTAATCTTGTACATAATCATAAAGTTGTAGAGCAAAAATTTTATTTGTTTCGATTTCAATGATGCAAGTAATGACAGAAATTTCAGATTATTACAATAATTCATGAATGAGAATGATGTTTCAGAATTTAACTGTCAAAAATTATAATACAAATTTAAATATATACGATGCAATAAAAACTGGAGTCACTTCGGTCTTTAAATCAATCAAATATGCAAATTGCTCAATTTTGCAATTACTTATGGATAAATTTGAAAACAATGAAAGTATTTCAATTTATACAGACAGGAATGTCACATTTAAGATACATAGAGTTGAGCAGTACTTTCTTGAAAATTGATTCATGAAAATAATACCTTTAGAAGCAGCATACAAAGCAAGAAGTCCAAGATATGTTATTCAAGATATTGCAATTTTGGATAATTTTTATTATTTAATATGAATAATTGGAAACAAATGACAGTTTACAAGAACCTTCCAGAAGATGGCACATTGCTTTACACTTCATAAAAAACAGAGTTATATGTTGACTAGATGTAACCCAAAGTTTTCATAGGTAGATATCAAAATGAATCTTGGATCACCATGTACAATAACTGTAAATCACCATACACAATCACATTAACATAAATTAGTTATTGTAAATAACAGTACTCTACAGATGTTCATTTTACAAGCAACAGTAGTAGATTGTAAATGAAAATAATCAAAATGGTCAAGAAGTTTTAAAACTAAATAAAAATAGTTTATGATAAACAAAAATTCATTTATTTTGAGCAATATGCTAATAAAATAATCCTATAAGTTGCATTCCAAGAATGATTTTTATTATTTGAATTATAGAAAAACAAGATCTCCTGCATCACAAAATTATGTTTAAAGAAGATAAAATACCTTGAATTGAGGGCATATTTTTGAGATACAACCAACAAAGCAGGAATATTTATTTAAAGCCAAAGAAAAGTTCTAGTACATTTGGTAACTCTTTTTATAGCCAAATATTACAATTTACATATTGGTTTATGATAATTCAATAGACAAATTAATATTTTCTTATGAGAGTTATTACATATTTTTTCAAAGAATTTATTTTTAAGATTTATATTAATTTAAGACTAAATTGTTTTAAAAATTTTAAAAAGTAGAGACTTAAACTTAAAATATGTTAATAATTTATACCCAGCTCTGTTAACTTTCGATTCAACTTTGTAAATTCCATTACAAGGTTCTGGTTTGCCATCAATAAGGGATTTGGCTGAAATAAAGAAACCAAAAACTTGTTTATTTGATGAATTTATCACAAAAAAATTAAATTTTACCAAATTTATATTATACTCAAAATTTATTATAAAAATTCTGAAAAAAATAATTTAATATTATAAAATAAATTAAAATTATAATATTTTAAATTTATTAATAAAATTATAAAACAATGTAATTGGAAATTAAATTAAAACATTAATGAAATTTGTAATAATTTAAAAATTTTTTTGAACATACATAATAAATGTTATATAATTTTAATGCTTTTATAAATTTCTAAAGTTTACACTAATTTATTACTAAGGTTTACATTAATTTCTAAGGTAATTTATTTTTATAATGCTTTTATATATTTCTAAGGTTTACACACCTTAGAAATATATAAAAGCATTATAAATATACTGAATAAAGAAATTGGGGGAAAAGCATCGGAGTTCAATAATAGAGAAAGTCAAAACCCACTGAAAGTTTTTGAGCAAGAGGAAATCATAAATATAATGTATTTCATGTTTAAAAGTTATAAAAATGAATTGTTTGAAAATAAAAAATTAACTATTACGATATTTTTCATATAACTAAATTCCTTTCTCACTATAATTCAAACAAAGAATTGAAAATTTGTAAAAGTTCAAGTATACAGTCATGCTTTATACATTTATGCTTTTGTGATTCATTTTTTAAAAGAACCGGTCAACTGAAATTAATGTAACAAGAAAAATAAGAATGGTCATGCATTCTTTATATAAAAAACACATTATTTTAACTACTACAGAGCCAAATATGATTTGCAATAAAAAAAATTTAAATAAGCTAAATTAATTTTAATACTTTGTAACAAAATTTATAATTTTGTACACTCATAAATACTAGTATTTAAATACATGTAACTTATACTTAAAGCATAATAACTATTAGAAAAGCACAATATTTAAATAGACTAAATATGTAACAAGTTAGTAATGGGTAAAAATTTCATATGTCATTGGGACAATTTTTACCATGAGGATAAAGAACAGATACTGGTTTATTTGCCACTTTTACGTTCCATGTAGTAAGGCTTCCATCACTTTGGCTGGTTATGAATTGTCTACCTTCTAATTGCCATGTAATAGACCTTAAAATTGTAGACTGTAAGAAACAATTAAAAACTGAAAATCATAATATTAAATTTACAATTTTTAAACTCAGCTTTAAAGTTTCAAAAATCAGAAAACATTTTTTTACCTTATAAGTAATCAATTTTAAAATAATCCAATGTAATCAAATTTAAAAATTTAAATAAGAAAAATTATACACTTTTAGAAAACAAAATAAGTTTTTTGCATGATTATTGTAAAAACTGTTCAAATACAAAAGTTAATTATATAAAAATTGTACTTTTTGTAATATACTTTTCTTAATATTCAATTATGTAACCTCCTTTATATTAAAATATTTCAAATAATGTCAAATAACATTGTCAAATAATATTTTTGATGTGTGTACTTTATTATGCATTTTATTTTCATTATACACTTTAAAATTAATAAGTTTCACAATCATTAATTTCTTCTGAATTCCAGACTTTGGTTCCCAGTGTTTCTATTCCAACAAGGGCAATATAAAAATACTAAAGTCAGAAGAATGCTGATAAATTAAAAACATTCTTGTAGGAAAAACAGAAATTGTGAACAACTTAGTATCCAGTAAGAAAAAGACATTGTTTGTAAAGAAATTAATTGAAAATTATCAAATAGTTTAATTTTCTTTAATTACATATTTGTATCTATTGCTTTGTATTAAATTCAAAAACATTTTACATTTCTTTAATCCATACACTATGCACTTATATTTTAAAGATTTTGATAAAGTTATTAACAATAAGATAGAATTATATATTAATGTTAAATTATAATTTTAATCTTAGTTCATTTACTTGTACCCAATGATATGAAATACAATAATGAGATAGATAAATAATAAAATATAGCAACTGAAAATTCTTAGGAGATTTTGGCACACGAGAAATTAAATTTCAAAATATTTGTAACAAATTTGAATTACTATAGCAATTAATAAGTTCCATTAATGCATTAAAAGTATAGTTTTCCAAATAGGAAATAATTAAAAGATGTTTTTAATTCATTTAAATATTATTAGGCATGGATTTAATGTAAAGAACTAGGAAGCAAATAGATGGTTGATTTTGTATAAATTTTCCAACACACAATTAAAATTATAAATTCAAATGTAAAATCAAAACTTACTTTAAAATAATAATCATCATCATAAATTAATGTAGTATATATATATATATAAACAAAAGCATACAATAAAGAAAAAATTCAGTTTTAATTTTTATATAAATACCAATTTTTTTGTAAAATATATCTAATGTAATTTACATTGTTTTAAAACATTAAAATCGAAGAAATTTGTTCAATAATATCCAAAGAGATCAGAAGAATATTTAAAAATCTTGAAATATGTTGCTTAGGCTTTCAATTGCTGTGATTGTTATGCTTTTTTATTCAACATTTCAAAATTTTTTCTAAAGTTGTAACTGAATTAAATAATTTATTTAAAATTTAAATAAAAAATCAGAAATAAGTACGATTATAATGGATTTTTTTGATTATAAATGAAAAAATATTACAAAAATTTTAATAAAAATCAAACCTCTGTAAATATTAGTTTCTAATTTGTTATACATTTTTGGAAGTTCAATAAAAATTTATACTTAAATTTTTGAAATATGTTAAAATTTGCCTGTAACCAATCAATTCACTGGTTACAGGCAAATGTTTTACATTTTCAAATATTCTTATAAGATATACAGCAATGAGAAAAATGGGTCTTGTAGAAATTCTTATTTTTCCATTACTGCTTACTATTAAGGCAGCTATTCCTATTAACCTGTCAATTTTTGCGATATTTTATAGATACATCAAATGTACATTTTTTTGATTATTTGGAAAGTAAAAATTTTAGCTTGTAAAAATTTTTCCAAAATGTATCATCATTTATAATAAATATCTTGAATTTAATTTATAAAATGTAGAAAAATTTCATAGACAATCATATAAAAATTACTTAAAAACATTTCAAATAATATTAAAAATTAAATCAAATTCAAAAGAACAAGGAAAAATATGTTTGATAAATAATTCTTGATTTTAAGCCAGTTTGTTACATCATGGCTTGTCTGAGATTAAGTTTAATTGTACATGACATCAAATTTTACCAAAATACCAAACATTGTTCTTTTAAAGTAATAAATTTAGAAATTAAAAATTGAGTAACTTACCTCACCAGTAGAAAAACGTAAATCAGCTGCTTTATTCCGAAGATCCCATAAAACAGTTAATCCTTTATCAAAACCAATAAGCAGCTAAAATCAAACTTGTATTAGAAAAGATTCGAATATGTGATACATTACTGAATTATCTCCATGCAAAGATAGTAAATAAGTAACTCTTTTTATAAAATATAATTTTATTATATTAAGAAACTATTAAAAACTGATATAATTCTATAATCAATTTAATAGGTATATTGGATTTGAATTTTTAAAATTATAATATATCAAAGTAGTTATAAGTATATATGTAAATGATAACATAATATTTTATTAATGCATCAAGAAGTATAAAAATTAAGTGAATTATTAGTTACAATTTTTTTTACAATATTTTATTAAATTTGAAACAATTCACAATACTTTTATTAATCAAAAATTAAACTATTTGTGATTCCGAGTTAATGAATGTAATTGACAAAGAAATTAGTTTCGTATGTTATTCCATTTAACATATTGTTGCTATTGAAAAGAATTTTTTTGACAATATAAAAAAATATGTAACAACTTGAAAAATTAATTAAATAATCTTAGAAAAAGACTCCTATCAGATTTGAATGTCTATTTCAAATTTTCATTAGTAAGATGGACAAGAATGGAGCTAATGTAAAAAGTTCAGGTTCTTTTCAGATCAGAGACTTCCCACTATGAGTAGGAAGTCTCTGATCTGAGAAGAACCTGAACTTTTTACATTAAATTTCATGCAAGTCAAAATATATTGGTTTTCCATTATATTTTAACTTGCATAAAATCCTTTTTTTTACTATTATTTACTATATTCACTATTTAAATCATTTGTCATTTCCTATACCTATATAGAAATATTCCATATACCTCTGGATATATTTCTACAAATAATTTACATAATTCAAGCCACTTCATATGAAAAGAAATTCTATGAAACTAACATTCTAAAATCATAAAAAGTACAATAAGGAATAATTTAAAAAACAAAAATGGAATTAAAAGAATTTTTTGAGCAACTTTAGAACAAATTGGCTATGATAATTATTTTCGAAAATAGAAACTCTTTTCAGAATGTAGCAAATGCTTTTTAAGTAACAGATAGTTTAATTAACTTCAATGTAAGAGTAAGCAAGTCATTGGAAGATATTTAAATTACTTTAAGGAATATTTCAAGAAAGAAAAATTCCAATATTTTAAATTATTTCATAGTATTTAGTTAAAAGTATATAACTAATAGATACACTGAAATAGATCCACAAAATAAAATTAAATAATAATTATTAAAAGAATACTAAATTTTGAAGCTCAATGCATTTCACTCTCTTTACATCCAGGTTCACCAAAATTTAATTTCACCTTCTCAGAAAATTTCTTAATTGAAAATCCAGCATTCCAAATGAGTTGAAACTTAGACATTGGATGGGATATAAAACAAATTTAACATTTATTGTATACATATATTTCAGTTTTCACCAAAAATTGAGTAATAGATAAGTCATCAAAAATAGATTATATATTTATGAACTAAGAATTAATGAAACAGTATGCTAATAAAAAAAGTCAATATACAACTAGAATTATCAGCAATCTAGAAAATTATACATTTGGTACTACTTTTTTGATTTAATAAATGTCTAACTCTTCTTATTTTTAGATACTGCTGTTCAAGTTTCATTACATTTTAAGAGGTACTTTTCAGGATTTTCTAATTTGTAGAATGTAGAATCTTCTGTACGTTTCAATTAGTTGGTTTAGATATACATATCAAAAATGAGGTATTTAAAAAATTTATTCTTATAAAAGCAAACATTTATAAGATTATATTATTTTCTTAATTGTTTTGAAAAATTTGAGCATTCTTTAAAATTGACATATTTTTAACTCACTTTGTTTGAGTCTAAAGGATTTTCACTTAGGTGAACTACAGAGCCAGGATGAGTTTTGCATGAGCTAACAAAAAGAAAGTATATTAATCAAAAAGATTTCTGACACATTTTAATTTTTAATGATTTAGCATCAATTATCGAATAAATGAGTTCTACCAATTTTTTTTATTAAAAGTACCCTTTAAGTACAGCTGAAGTATATAAAAAATAGTTTGAATAATTTAGATGTTTAATGATTAAATTTGTTTTTATTCATGAGACATGAATTTCATCAAGTAATTTTTGCGTAAGACAAATTTTCTTTTAAAGCATTAAAACAAGATTGACAATAAATCTTATACAGCAATTTTAAATTCGTTAGACTAAATAAATAGATTTAAATAAGATAAAAGAATTAGACAAAAATAAGAAATAAAATAAAAAAATAAATAAAAAGAAAAATTATTTTTCATTGGAATATTTTTTTTTCAAAATAATTTTGTTAAAAATCAGCATCATCTTTACTTGTTGATTGAAGATAGATACTTCATATATACTAATGAAAAATTTCAGTAATTAGGCTTCTCATATAAGCTTAATAGTATAATATAGATACATAATTTGGGCACAATTTTTAACATTAAAATAGCTGTAATCAAAAATTTAGAGAGATGAAGCAAAGATCTCAACATATTCTAAGCCAAATGAGGTATATTGTGGGAGATAAAATATATTTTATACAGAAAATAAATGTATCAATTCAGCTTGCAAACATTTGCACATTTGAAATAAATCCTATTATTTAAATTATAAATAAAAAACTGCATTATAATTTTTTATAAAATTATTTTATAACTTTAACAACAAAAACAAACTAAATTTTAATTATATTGCCATCACCAATATTAAATATTTTCTTAAAAGAACAAGGATAAGTATATTGCAATGGATTCTAATTTGTGGTACAGGCATAATTTAATTAAAGAAAATTTTTAATATTTTAAAATTATAAGAACTCTTATTTGAAGGTTCAATTGCTAATTTACAAACTGTGGGAAAGTAAGAATAATTCAATTAACAGGACAAGCAATCTCTATCAATTCAATGATAAGTATTAATCTATTGCTATCTATCAAATATTTCTGTAATAAAGAAAAAAAGAATATGCATAGAAAATGTAAACACTGCCCAGCAATATTTAAAGAAAAAATTGAGAAATTTTCGATTATTATATTAATAGAAATTTATTATCAATAAAATCTACAAGTTAAAGAAAAGTAAATGATATTCTGTTCAACTTGTATGTCATTAGTTAATAATTTTTTTTTAATCTATATTTTTACAATTATAATTTCATGCAAGTATACTTACAGTTCAACAGATTTATTCCAATAAATGATATATCCTGAGAGTGTAAAAGATTCAACATTAACAAGATGCACGTTGCCCTTATCTGTACCAACATAAAGCCACTTGCTTTGAAATGGCAAATGACAGTGAGTTAGTCTGTAAGAATGAAATAAACAATGATAAAGTCACATACTGTTAAAAACATCACATGCAAGCAAAATTATATCATATAGGAAAATTTGTTAGAAATATTACCTTTCTTTTTGAAATTTTAAAGATTGTGCAATTTCAGGTTTCTTCTGCCTTAAATTGCACATATGAATATAATCATCACCTGTGACAGTAACCAAGGCCCCCTTAAATGATAGAAGTACTTCAGTATTTATAAAATACAAAATTTAAATACATTAACATTTAACAATAAAGTATATTACTACCTCATTTATCAAAAATAAAAGCTGCAAAATAGGGAAATCACTATGCTCCATGAAGTATTCCACTCCTGGCCTGCCAAATCTAATCTCAATAAGGATAGATAAAGCATCACAGTTCAAGAAGTCGATTGTGTACTGAGTAAAAAAAATTGAAAAATTAAAAATAATAAATGATAATTGCCATTTTGCTAGTTGACTTCTACCATAGCATTAGCTTCTACCCATTTAGTTTGAAATGATATTGAATAATAAAATTTGTAAAATTTAACATATTCTTTTATTATTCATTATCGTAGTTTCAGAAGGATCACTAAGTCTGATTTATGTTTTTATTATTTACTTATTTTGTTTAAGAAAAATCATTAATATCAGGGAACGAACCATACTGTCTAATGACTATCTTTTTAACTGGCTTCTTTATTTTTTTTATAAATATTATTTGCTTTATAGTAATTTTTAATTGTACATAACAAGTTACTCATTCTGTTAAAAGTTTAACAAAAACTATACACAACACAAAATATAGCAATATATCATAAGTGCAGGGTACAATGAACTAGAAATATTGAACACATAAATTGTTTAGTTCTAATGTTTTAGTTCTTAAAAATAAAGCTTTAGTATTGAAAATACATGTTTAACCTGAAAGCAAATTAATTACTTTAAGATATATAACAATGAATTTAGAATACTACAAAAGGAATAAACTGTACTATAAATGTAAAGATTTTTTTAATTTGAATAGATAGTTTCTACAAGCATATAAATTTAAATATTTTTAGATAGCATTGGAAATATGTAAAATAAAGTGACCATACATTCTTAATGGAAAAGCAATAAATCAACAGAAAAACTAGTTTGAAGAAAGAGCATTATATTTCTTTTAGGCATGTAAAATTGTGACATCTATGTAGGAAGATATTTGTAGATTGGGAAAACAACAAAATGGAATTTTATGGTTGAAAATTTATAAAATTTCACCCTTGATATATTTTGGGGGATTCTCTGAATATTTAGAATGATTAAAATCATGTTTTCTGTTAGTATTTTTTGTAGAGTTTATCTTGTAAATATCTTATAGCAAAATCACCAAACCAATGCAATAAATCTTAAAATTATAAATACAGATTTTTTAGGCGATAAAAAGATTATTCAAGTAAACATAAATTTTCAATATTTATCTCTGCTCTTTCTTGTTGTATATTGTTTATATACATACAAAATGAAAAGTTATCAATAAAAATTTTTTGTTAAATTGTTATAATTATGCAGTTGAGTATAATTTGATAAAATTGTATTAAGCTGAAATTGTAATAAGATTTCATTTAGTTTAATCATGATCAAATATTATTTTTAAGAAAAATATAGCACTTGTTATATAAAATCTATTTTTAAAAATTTAATAATAAACATTTATCTTTTAACTTTAGGTAAGATTGCCAATAAAATGCATATAGTAACAAATGTCATTTTTATTATTCACACATATTCTTAAAAGGCAAAATTTTAAATTTGGTTTATATAGTTAACATGCAGATAAATAAAAATCATTCTACTGGAAATTTTGAAATTTAATACTGTCATATTTTTAAAATTCTTTTTGTAAGTTATTTTTATTTCCTTCATAAATACTATACAGATTTTAGAAAAAATTATAAAAATTTTAAAAAGTAAAAAGCATTAGCATAAAATTTTAGGAATTGCCCTTTGAAAGCACTAGTATTATAATAATAAATATCAAATAAATATGGCCTTATTTTAAATGTTGACAATGAATAGTGCACAACTTAACAGCTAAGAACTAAGAGGTTCTTTTGAATATTCACCGTATTAATTTTTTTTAAAAGATATTAAATCAATTTAATCCACATTACAAGGAGAAAATCTGGAATGCTCCCAATATCCAGCACAAACAAATGAGCAATATTAATTATAGAACATCTGTCCTCACTACTCAAAAATGGATAGTACTAAACTTAGGAACTTTCATTAAGAAAAAACAAAACCCAATGGTGAATTTTCATATAAAATTAAACAAAATATAACAAAAATTTATCATTTAAATTTGAAAAAGGATACACCCTAAGGGTACCAGAGTGGGTGCCAATAGCCAATAGTCTCTGTATGGGGTCAAAGGCAACAGCAGTTGGGTGAAAGGGGAAACCATGTCGAACAGTCTGTAAAAAATAAATTAATGAAAATTCAATTGAACAAAAAATTTAATCTGTATTAACATTTTCATGGCATATCAGCTAATACAAATATTATGTAAAATGAATATATAATAGTAAATTAATATATAATTAATAAATGTACATAAAAATATATAGTAAGTACCATGTAATACATTATAGTACATAAAATTATATACATAAGAAATTATAGTACATAAAAAACACACATAGTAAATGTACATAATGCATTATAGTGCATAAAAATATATATGAATCAAAATAGTTAACATAGAATTATGTTAAAATTTGATATATAAAAACATTTTTAAAAGTATCATTATATATACAAATTATGTAAGATATACTTGTTTAGAAATATATGAAAGCTTATTAAGTTAAATGAAAAGTCCTACATTTTTCAATACATGTAAATGGTTAAAATTTTCAAATTTAATAAGTATCTTGATTTTAAATCAACAGAATAGAACTAATATTAGTAAAAAGAATAAATATTAATCTCCTTCAATATCATTATTAACAACACTTATTTAGAATATATTATCTTAAGATTATGGAATTAAGTTTTATATTTACTTTTGTGTGAATAATGCAATTGTATTCATATTACATTTAGAGTGATATTTTGGTTCAAAGAGAGATAAGTTATTGATGAAAGTAATAGGGCTTTCATACAACTATCAAGGAATGACAATCTAAGGAAATGAAAAAAAAGTTTTTGGTTTCATTAAGTTTATGATTTTTTCTAGCTATGTTTACTCAGAATGAGTAAAATCAATGTTAATCATGAACATGAAAGGAGAAATCTATAGAGGGAAGCAGCTCTATTGCAAGTAAAATACTGAAACTGTTTAAAAAATATTTCATAGAATGTATTAAACTAACTGAATCCCTTAACTAAGCCATATCAAGATAAAGTTGATAAATCACTAGGAATTTTTTTTTATTAACCTTATTGAAAACAATATTTAAGAAGTTGGATAGTAATCTTAATGGTTGAAACATTTTTTAAAAGTGACAATTTAACAAATAGTTAACAGCTTTATGTAATTTCAAACCTAAATTTCATAAAAAAAACTCAATTAAGATATATTTGAAATTACTTAAAATTGTTTCAATTAACTAAGTTTATATTTAATTATTTAAATCGCGTTAATCTCGCCAAAGAAAATTTTTATCGCCAAGGTAGTCGTCATAGTACTTAAATACCGTTAAAAGTATATAAAAGACATTGAGCTACAACAGATCAGAATAAAAACATTAAGTTGGGAATTGTTAGAACAAACTGATGGCAGTGATGAAAGCATATCAGACTTAAATATTCTTGAATAATCATTAATAAATAAAATTTTTATTTTAGTGACATTCAAATATTTTTTAATAGTTTCATTATATATATAAATGTAAGAAATGTGTGTAGACAAAACATTTTTTTTATATTATGAAAATAACAATCTTTTATGATTGATTTACTCATCATTCATAGATAATATGATTCATTCACTATGTCTTGTTATGTCAATTCTGCTAAGTAAAAACTAACACAAGAATATTTTAATATTTATTCGAAATTTTCCAACGAACTAAGAATATGATTAATGAGGATACTTAAAGCAAAATTGATAATGAAAATTAAATATTGTGTTGTACACAGATGAATGTGTGTACACAACACAAATTTCCGAAGTATCATACTTTTATATAATAATGATTTTTGTTTACGGACTTAACATGTTAAGAATGGTGCCCAATATGATTTGGTATGTATGTCTTAAAAAGAAAAAATTAAGATTAAAGAACAAGAAATTTTAAGGAAATTAGTGATTCATAGTGAAATTTTTGGCAAATAGTGATTCGAAAAACCCACATAAATATAAATTATATATTATAAGCAAAATAAATCCTGTATTAATATTGCATAAAAATAAAAGTAAATACATTGATAGTTTAGTTTTCAAATTATGTTGCAGACGTTTAGTCAACGCAAGAAAGTTGCCAAAAGATACGAACTGACGAAGAAAAAAGGAAATACTTATTCTCTTTAGAACTTAGGGGAAAATAATTTTTTGTTTTAAAAAGAAATGCGAATTTACAATATATTTACACACAATAAATTTAAAATAAAATTATATTTGATTTGTAATTTGTAAGAAGAATTAACATTGTACTAGATCCGTGCATTGACTATCATAGAGAGAAACTAAGTCTCAATCCTCTATTAACAACAATAATAGCACTTGTACGGCTGAGTCTTGAATCAAAAAGAAAATGGATGTCATATACAGATACAGCTGCCGATACATCTTCGAAGCATTTCTCCAGTTCACAGACCATAGTGACTGACGTAGTGTGTTAGGTCAGTCATTTGAAAAAAATCATTGACCAGATGTTTTCTGTTGATAAGAGATCTACAGAACACACTCAGCAGGATAGAGAAGTCAATCATTTTCTGTATCAAAAAAGGTTCGTACAATACTGGCAATATGTATTAGTGCATTTTTTTTTTAATGAAAAGTAACGTTTCGTAAGGCTCTAGAAAAGTGTAGAGGCACCGTACTTAACATATAGCAGTAAATTCATAAGCTGTTTATGTGAATAAAAGGTTTTTGAGACATAAAATAACCCTCGTCGTCCTTCTAATTGATGGATAGTCAAATTTGTAGGTGAATAGATACTGCTGAGGTCTTTATTTCAATAGTTCATTGCTTTGATCTACAGCTCAAAATAGATGTTTTTGATGGTTCGGAAACCACTGCAAAATATAATTTCCTTTCAAATTAGCCCTTGTGAGAGCAGAAAGTGATCACGGAGAGGCAAACAAACCAAGTGATAGACCTGTATAATATCAAATGCATTCTGGAAATGCATATCCTACATAATAGTGTCATCATATATAATGTTGTAAATAGAACTATTATTTACTTGAAAACACAATGCCATGCTCTCCATGCAGGTATGTCTTGATTACACTACAGAATATGCTCCTATCATGCAGCGTCAAGGATAGGTGATGTCAAGATTACCCAGCTGATAGTCAATACTGTTGCAAACGTCAATGAATTGTTCCTACAGACATTTTTGTACAGTAAACGATCTCATTTCTGAACTCAGTCTTATGTCGTTATCGTATGATCCTCGTGTTCATGTGTGTAATCAGCATGTTTATTTTCTCGAACTTTTATCAACTTCATGTAAATTTTCTATTATTGAACAAAGTATTCATAATTCCGAGTGTTGGACTTCAAAGTAATTTCTATGATATCAATTTTTGACTCTTATTTTTAGTATGCAATATTGGACAGTTAAAAAGAAACCAGATGAAAGTAGTTTGGTTTGTTTGTGGCTCAATGGTCATTTTCTACATGAAAGACTTTTTTTCGCCAAGAATCAGTTTAAAGTGGATTCTCAAACATTATATACACCACACTGAGATTGGATTGAATCCACGACTTGTTGAATTAATAGTTCAATTGCCCAGCGCGATTCGGTACGGATAATTCAATTTAAAAGAGAACATCCACGTACTTTGTCATTCATCATTGGATGTATTGGTGATTAGAAGTTTGATAGGTGATATTTTTATGCATAACTTTCCACCTCACTACTTTCGAAAACATAAAAGGAATGTTATACAAAAACTTTAAAAATAGTCACCCTGCATTCCCACAATCCAATAATAAGTTATTACAATCTTCAAATTTATTTTTAAATTGAAATCCTGAATAAAAATTTTTCATTCTGTAGAAAAAGAATTATACTACAATTACGATTTTTTTTAAATTATATGGAATATTCGCAAGACATAACAACAGTGTAGCTTAAAATTTCATGTCCTACATTTAAAGTATGGATACACTAATAACGGGAAAGGATGACGGCCATTTATGTAGAAAAATTTGATCTCATGTCGTTAAAGTCAATGGTAATACTATTCTTTAATACATATCGAACAATTAAGGACAATAAATTTTTTTGTTTAGCTTTTAGATATTATATGTACTTAAATCGAAGACAATATCTTCAAAAATTACTTCAGTACTTACGAAGTTATTGTTTTCGTTTACCTCATTAAATGAAAAACCTTAAACAAATATATTCGCTGTTTAATTTAAGATATATATACAAAATAAAATGTTTTCGTTAATTTAATATATTATGTATTTAAGTGATATGTCGAAAATTAAGCCTGTACAAATTACTTCATTTATTAAAATAATAAAAGAAATTCGTTTATATATATAGACTGCTTAGGCATCGACTTCAAGATTTGTCCAGGGTCCAAAATTATGAGGCAGTTGGATGTTATTACAACTTTGTTGATAAAAATAAGCTGTCAGAAACTTAATGCAATGGCCTTAATATTTTGATTTTAAATCATAGCTGTAAATATAATAGTTTTTAAATCCATCAATCTATTGAGAGTGTTTTTTTATTAATAATCATAGAACAATTATAGTATGAATGCTTTATGTGCGATACATAGAAACAAATAAAATTAGTTACTCACACAGTGGAAAAAATTAAAGGAATGCATTTTAATGAAAAAATTTCACACGTAAAAAAATTAACAACAGTCTATATAATAAATGTTTTTATTTACGTTTAATATTAATTTATTTCATTAATTTTAACATTTATTTATTTGCTTAGTTATGTAAAGTATTATATGTATTTGATTAAAGTAAAATTTAAATAAATAAATTTAAATTTTCAGAAATTTTTTAGCATAGGTTGAAAATAAAATGAATTGCATCACTCGAATTTTGGCAAATGTTTTTAAGAAACGTTTCTAATAAGATCAAGACCATACATTTAGGAAACAATTGGAGTTATGATTTATTAACATATAACATAAATAAAATTATAAAAAAAACTATAAAATAGTAATTTACTTCCTTAATTTTATATACTTCATCTTTGTAAATCAAACTTTGGTCCTTTTCAAGATTGTTGACGAAATATTAATTTTAAATTCAAAAATTTAATTTTGTTTTCAAATATTATAAATTTGACTGAATTAAAATATTAGAAGTTTAATTAAGTAATTCTGAAATATGCAGAATTTCATTGCGAAACTTAAAAGAAATATAGTGTCTTGAAAATAATTTATTTCTCAGCAAAAAATCAAATGCTTAACAATATAAGTAATTTGAAATGATTGCCTTAAGGCAGGCAGTTGATTTTGTAGTGAATAGAAAGAGTAATTGGGCAAAATTCAAACACAAAAGTTGATAAAACAGAATTTTTAATTTATACAGATGATGTGTTCAAATGAAAGGTTTCATACGCGAAATATTTTAAAAAATAATTTTTAATTTTATATAAAAAGGATATATTAAAAGTAAATTAGCTTGTTTATCACATTACAGTAATTTTTTTGCATACTATGGATAAATCATGCAGAATTTATAGTTTAAAATGCAATCTGAATAAATTGCAGCTTTCACACTCAAGGAGGAAATCTAACCAATAAGCTACTGAACTAAAAGCTAGAGCGTTAACCAATAAGCAATCAGCCTACCAATAGCATATATAATAATTTGAATTAAAAAATAGTATATATATATATATTACTTAAAATGCAAAATCATTGAATATTTGGTATAACTAGAGAGTATAAACGTTTTATTCCAAATCTGTTAGATCAATAAATATTAGATTATAAATCAACAAATCAGATTACAAATTTAGTAATATCTGGTTATAAATAAATAAGTTAGAAATATATATCTGAGAGAGAATCTGAAGATTCAAATTCACCATAAATAGAGTCCAAATGGAATCGAATCTTGCAATTTGAATCTTAAATCCAAATTTTCATAATTTAAAATTTTAATTAGAACAATTTTTCGGGCACCTTTAAAATTAATTGAAAAAAACATTATCGTAATTTATGTCTTGTATTGTCATCCACTGATGTTGAAATATTCTTACTCTTGAAATAGAATCAAATTGTCACTTAATAGTTGAATATACAGCTCTCTTCAGTTCAACAGTTCATGGCATCGTTAACCATCTCAGCTAGGCTTTCGTTTTGTTGCTACTCTATCAACACTTTTTGCATATGTGAAATACAACTAAGAGCTACATTTTAAAATAGATTCTGAACTGTGACAAAAATCCACGGCAAGAGTGTAAATTGAAACCTTGATTATTTGAAATGTAGTTCTAAGTACTGGTTCAGCTGAAAACTTATTACTTGAGCCATGGATGATTGTATTGGATTAGAATCATAATTCTTGTTGAATTAAATTTTGTATGCAACAGTGATCTTAGAACTGTAAACCAAAAGCAAAATAACAATAAATGCAGCTGTTGTTTTAATCAAGTGTATCAATAAATGTGAAAAATGATTCAAATGAAATTGCATTCTTGAGAAAATCTTTTCGCCATACAGTAAGTAATCAAACAACTTAAGGATATTGTAAGGCATTTAAGCTTTTTCAAAAAAAAAAAAAAAAAAAAAAAAAAGAAACACAACGAACATTATTTTGAAATTTTACTCCAGTTTCTGATATTACTTGAAGTGCAAGAATATTCTAGCCTATAAATGACTAATAGAATATCAATGTTGTTCCTCCATAATTGAAAATTGTGCAAGTGAATCTGGATTAAAAAGATACAATGCATTAACCGTTAGCAACGAGGAGCGAATCGTGTTCAAATGAAAGAAAAAGTTTAAATCCCACTTCTTAATACCTTGAAAAGTTTCATTCGGAGAATATATATTTGGGGCACGTATTGTATTATTTACTAATGAGAAGAAAGAGGAGCAACGAATCCGTGGTAATAAAAATAGCCCACCATTATACGTGTGCTGTTCGATGAAGCACGAAAAATCGATAGATTCAAAGCAGAAAATCCACAAACCCATCGGCAAAGTAACCTTAAAAGTTCACCAGACAATGTCAATCCTAGAAGAAAAGCAGAGAAACAAATGATGGATAAAGGAAATGATAAATTTATAGGTTCAATTATTTGATTGGGAACCTTTGAGATCATTAAGCGATTGGGCCGGAGAAAGAATTTCGAACGTATAAATTCCAGAAATTCGATCGATGAGCTTTTAAAGGAAATCACTGTCCCCGAACGTGGTTTTACGACGTCAATTTGTTCGATTCACCAAGAGGACGAATTCTCTTTTCATTTTTGTCTTCTTTACAGACACCACAAGTTTAATTTTTTTATTTTTACGAAACAATTTTTCTAATGCGAAAGAAGTTTCATTTTTGTTGCAAGATGCATAACTTATCAGACATCTATCACTTTAAGAAAATGAAAAGCGAGATGACGATTTAATATTTCAGTCGTACCAGACGATAATTTGGAAATTGTTCACCAATATTTATATTAGAATCCATAACTATGGCGAAGAATAGCGACGCCTCAGACCATGAACGATAGTGAAAAATGTAAATCCAATTGAAGTTTGTCTTTGGGGACCAATTCAATTATAAATGCAAGGAACAGAATCCAAAAATCGATAATTTGTTCCTTGAATTACAAAGCCCTTTCTTGGTGACTTCAGTTAAGAAATTTATCAACGTTGATTATAAGCAGTTACGTATTTAACTGCAACAAAATCAAACTAAGTATAGAGAAAAATCTCGCCAACTCTCCTTTTCATTAGTATTATGATACCAAAATGATATGATGAAGATTAAATGAATGAAATATTGTTACAATAATGTATTTTTATAAAAAAACTTGCCATAGTTAAGATTTGATAAAAGGTATAATTATAAAATGAATATTTAATTGTTGAATTTCGAATAATGTAAAAATGAAAATGAATAATCAGTGGAAAACTTTGTTCAATTTTATAAAATAAAATCTTTAATAAATGTAGTATAAATTGTCAACTTCATTCATAATAATTACAATTTGAATTTTTAAATTTAAATACAAGTGGCAAAATTTCTTTCTAAAAAAACATGGGTTTTAAAAATTTAAATTTAATACACAAGAAAAATAAAAGTTGTATAATTAAATTCCTTTTTACATATAATAGTTATTTAATAGAAATAAAGTAAAACAATGCGGAAAAAAACTATTTTTCTACAAACATATTCGAAATAGCATATTACATTCTGTAATATGTTGAGTAAATGTAGGAAAAGGTGATTCATAATACTTTGTTGATAATTTAAATAAAAACTTTGTGTGTGATATGGCAATGAGAATCCCAAGTGATACAAACAAATTTAATAATGTTGTGACTCAATAATTAAATGAGGACGAACTGGCTTCTGAATAATTAGCACTTTGGTCTTAAATTTTACAAATTATGCGTCCGATTCCATCTCAGGCTGAATGTAGTGGTAAGGAACCACTTCAACCCTTTAGTCATTGTTAAATGAATCTTCACGAGTAAAAAGTATCCATAGAGGGCAAGCAAATCTAAATAATATGTGAACAAAGGAAAGAAAGTATGTATAACCTTGGATGCAAATAAATAGAATTTCCATTTAAACAAGATTATTCTATATTTAATACATAAACACACATATATATTGAACAATAAATATATATTTTATATACATACGTATATAAATACAACATACAATCATACTTTTAGACGAAGTTAAACGAATGTATCTCAATTTTTTAATATTTATCAACTATCAAAATAGCAGGAAAATTTAAAATGTATTTTATATAAACATATCTGGGAAGTGATTTTTCCTTTTTTTTTTTCCCCTTGAACAATTTTCTCTGTCTGACAGAAATTGGCACCAATCGCTCTCAAGCAGGTTACGCCTATCGCAACAAAAATGAGAGTATATTGTAAAAACGTCATCCGCAGCAGTATTAAGTAGACATGAAAACGAATTAAATCCTCTTTTTATAAAAAAAAAAAATCTACCTTTTATTTATTTTTACGTAGAACGATGAACTTTAACAAAGTACCATATCTTGGATCGTAGCCAATGAGGTCACAGTCTAGCACAGATCTACCATTTCTCTTTCTAAATGCAGTTATCTAAAGGTAAAATTAAACACCGATGCCAAATCAGACGACGGTATTTCGATTTTTGAACATTTTACATAACGATTTCGAACATTTTACATAGTATTGCGGAATAACTTCGAAGACAAATAAATTGATACCATTTTTATATTTAGCATCTATAATATTTATCAGACCAAAATGCAATCTAAAGAGTTAACTCAACAGTTTTGAAAAATAAAATGAGCAAAATTTAATGAGATCATTCAAAGAGAATCTCATTTTTTAGATGCCATTTTTTCCTGAGACAGATTATGTTACGATGGTCCTATATCACAATTTTCTTAAAACTATACAAGTTTGTTAAATTTAACCATATATAAACATAGAATTTAAGAAAGACCTAGATTTTTGAGTCACAGAATAATATTACTGGTTACCAATGTGATTGTCAGGTCCTGCTCATTATTCTAATTGTTCACATTTTTTGTACTTTTGATTTCTTTAATATTTTTTTTTTGAAATAATAACTGTATTGTTAAGAATTATTGAAATGTAATCACAAGCTGCTATGTAATCATGGGAAAAATATTTTAATAACCCATAAATGGTTGACCAAATGATTCGAACAATTTTTTTTTTAAATTTTTAATGGGCTTTTGAAATTATACAATTATAATGTGGTTTAGTATTGTTGTTATTGGGTCACATGTCGTACTAATGCAACTTTAATTAGAGAGGAGTAAATCCAAAACTAATTATTCATTTATCGCTTCGGGCAAAAATTTCAATACAGCAAAAGGAAACAAAGATATTGCATTCATCATCATTTTCCAATACAGTAGAGATCTTCGTTATAAGTTTTGACTAATAGAGTGTGAAAATCATCAAAACAGGAAATGACAAATCATATACACATAAGTAGCATAATTAAATAGAATTACCATTCGAAGAGCTTAATTTAAAGAAGATAATTTTCAATTTATGTGAACCCATGAGTACAGACAATATAGCAATTTTAAATAATGACACTGCATGCTATTACTCAACATCCGATCATTACAAGTCTTTATAATTAGTGTGATTTTTCTACTTATAGCCTATTTCTGTATTATTTGTTGGTTGTTAATTTTTTCCAAGCATACCAATTTATTTATGATTATATATATATATTGCGCATGTTTTGCCAGTAAAATATATGTTCGAGTAAAAATATTCTAATCTCATAATTTAAAGCTCTCAAAGAAACAGTCGACAAAAGTATGACTCATTCTTTATAGACGGCAAAGATCATAACTTGACTATCACAATTTGTGATAGTCAATATGATCAACGCATGCGAAAACGCAATAAAATTTAGTTAATTGACTAGATAGTTGACTTGTATTTTTTAGAAATAAAAGCTGCTAAATTTTCTTGTAGAAAGAAAATATACATATGATTAATTTACACATGGCATTACTACATGTAAAATGTTTAGTCAGTCGGAAGAATAGAAAAGTGGACAAAAAATTTTGAGACTAATTAGCGTTGCTAAAAAATGAGTTTGAAAAATTTGCATTTGAAGCAAACTTTTTTCTTTTTCTTTCTTTCTTTCTTTCTTTTTTTTTTTTTTTTTTTTTTTTTTTTTTTTTTTTTTTTTATAAAGCTATGACTTCAAATTATTTTCTTTTACACCCAGACATTTTAGCAAAGTTAGGCAAGACAAGGAGAATCAATTTAAGTTTGCATAATGTTCAATTTCGAAAAAATTTTTTTTCTAACATGCTATATTGAATTGAAGTCTTATTGTGTCTACTACAAAAAAACAATTCTAACTTTTTCAAATTCTTTGTTTTCATTCATTGTTTCCATTTATTTCATTGTTCAGTTTTAAAAAGATTAAAAAAGGGAACCTGGATATAAAAATATAGTTTTGTAGCTTGTGATAGACGAAAAAAAATAAGGCATAATGCAAAATTATTCAAAAGAATCTACATTTGCTTTAAGAGAATCATGGTCGCTTGGTTGAGGGACGCGATATGTTCACTAATGGTAGCTGCAGCCCATAAAAAAAATCGTTGTCAGTGTGCTTTAAGTTGTTGTTGTCGTGTGCCAGCCAGGCTGGCAATATGAGATGCGCTGCTTCACTTTTCCAACTGAACCATATTTGGTGTGGAGTCCGACTTCCTCAGAACACACATGCCATAGGTTCTTTGTGTGAATGGTTGCCTACCCTATAAACGGGTAGGTACCCGTTTATAGGATAGGCAACCATTCACACAAAGAAAGGACAAAGACAAGAAAGAGAGAGAAAGTACATCCTTGTCCGAGCCAGGATTCGAACCCAGGTCCCACTCATCTGTAGTCAGGTACGCTAACCACTAGACAGGTTGGGCGGCAGTGTGATTTAAGTGAAATGCCTTTATGAAGAGAAAGTCAAGATTTTTACTTGGTCAGTATTTAAAAATTATGAAGACCCACTGTTTGGATCAAAATGTCCTCTTAAGAAGTTCCTCATCTTGGTATGAAAAAAAGCTGCACAACTTGTCTTTTCAGCCTTAGAGACTGAAATTTCATGGTACTGAAGTAGCTTAATGACTAATTAGTAAGAATAAATCCTGACAACACTTTTTGCACAAAATTCTTAATTTGACCAAGATCTACTGTTCAAAGTGGATTCTATACTAGAAATAAGAATTCATGTAGGAGGAGAGAGCCAAACCTATGTTATAAGTTGAACTAAAAGCTTAGCGGAAACCATTCAGTTACTAGCTAGGTCCAAATCATGCAGGTGGATGGAGTTATGGAGTCCATTAATACACAAAATCCTTTATTAGTCTGACTATAAACTTTTATGTTGAGAATTTTTCATTTAAGGTTTATGTTAGAAAGAATACAATCTGAAATGTCTGACAATTAAGATCTTTGCTCTAAATCTGTTAACCCTTCTTTAAGTGAGAACGGATCTTCCTATTGAGTCGTACCAAATGGTTAGAAAAAGTTGGTTTGTTTGCTTGTCAATTTTTGGACACGAAGTCTAATTAGAACGAGAACTACAGTTTAATGTAAATTTCAAATCATTAACACATCTATGAATGACGTAGAATTCGCACCAATGAACTGTTGAATAGAAGGTTAAAGCATTAACCGTTCGAACAAGAACTTTCTACCCTTGAAAACAGTCCAACCTCGTTAAGACTTGGTGAGACTAAGTTTCTTTGACACCACGTTGTGAGCTGCCTTATGGCATAAGGCAGTTGTAAAACATTTTATCATCCACCGCGTAATTAAATTACCTTCAGAGAGCATTTTTCATAGAAAAGGCCATATTGATGAGTTGCAAAGAAGGAAACTCTAAAAACGACCAACATCAACGACAGGCAAGTAGAAGAAAGAAACCTATAGAAAAAGTAAAGTAAAAAGAAGAAGAACATCTCCCTCTCAATGTTAACAGTAGCTGAGATCGAACTCTGGACCTTTTCCTGTCCTACCACATGGCCACAGCGAGTCCTTTCACCCACCTTTCTAGTTTCAATACAATTAGATTAGTTCTAATTTCTAAGGATGGATTTACAGGAAAGCAGCAGAGTAAGTAGAGAGTAGATGATTAAATATCCAATGAAATACTTTAAAATCTTAATTGATAATAAGTCAATTATTATGGTATTCTTTCCTCTGTAAATAGTTGGTTGCATTTTGTAAAGGAGAATTCTTCCGCACTTGATAAAAATAGGAATATAGCAGCAGAGAGTTGCTGTGAAATCCATGGCACAAAACCCCTCGGATTGGGGACATACAAAAACCGTGTGTAGTATAGAAATAGTGCAAGGGAGGAAACCCGGAAAACTCTAAAATAACCAACTGACAAACACGCACACATGAAGTATAATTGCAATGTGGTAACACATTGATAGGGAATCGAGCAGTAAACTGTTCATTTCGCACGCATAAATGCCAAATTAAATTTAGCAAATATTTCATTAAAATTACATTAATTTCAAACAAGGAAATTATTCTTTATTTTAAACTTACAAAAGGGGGGAATGAATTTAAATTTAAAAGCAAAAATTTTATTTTTTAAAAATAAAATTTTATTTGTGGGTGTGTTGTGGGTTATTTTTGTTTTTTCAATGTCATGGCAGTTTTTTGAAAGACATACATAAAATAACAAGTTCCGTTGTCACGAATCGGACAGGAAAAAATCCTAAAACACCAGAATTTAAGTAGACCACAAGGGAATTTTCTTTTCCCGATCGTCAAGTGACATTTCTTATTTTCGTGTTCCTTTGAACGTGACTGACGTTTCGGTGTGTTCGAAAATCGATATTTTGATTACATGTAGAAAAAAATATCAATAAACTTTGGAAAACCGCATTCTTTTGATCCGGATATAGTTTTACAAGAAAGAACTTTAGTTTTTTTTTCCCCCTTTTTTTGTTCTTTTTTCTGTTTTGGAATACGACAAAGAAAATTGACTTGCAGATAATTTATTATAAAATAATACGCATAAGTATGCTAAATTAAATACGTTTAAAGCTTTCTGCAGTTTGCATTACTTTTAAAATTTTGCAACATGATATAATTAATGTAGTTTATACACAAATATGTAATTTGGAAAAATTTGATTTTATATATATATATAATCAGGAATAAATAACTAAAAGTTAGGATATATTTTTGGTAATGCTTATTTCGTAAAGAATAATTAAGGCTTATGTCAATTCAATATACATGAAAAATATTTAGATTCACATATATTTTTTAAGAGTATGATGTTCAATTTAATGTTGATGTTAAAATTATTTAGTGTTGGTATCGCGAATATCAAATTAAAGATGAATTTTTAGCTTTCACAAATGCTACCAATTTTCTTGGCTTGATTTGTTTTTTTCTCCAACGAATTATTTTTGCTTACAAGGGTTAATTAGATTGGGGAATTTCAGTTTAAAGTAAATTCCAAAGCACTACAAATATCCAGCATCAAGGTGAGAATCGAACATACGAACTATTGATCCTAAGGCCTAAGTGTTAAAACATTAGAGTGCCAGCTCGTCACCTATTCTCATTGATTAAAACACATTAAACAATGGATATTATAATAAAAGTGTCATATAGTCAAATGATTATTTTTCATTAGAACAACAAAGTAATATATTATTGGTTATAAATAGTGTTTGACAACGATTACGAATTTACAGAGCAATTCTTTGGATTTAAATTGTTTGTTGTTTTAAAGGTAACTTTTCTTTATGAAGGCAAATTTGACCGTAATCAACATAAACGGGATTCAAAGCTATAACACACTTCCCTACTCTATTCGCGTTTTGAACCCCCAAGTTCTTTAATTGAAAGCCGGGAGATTAGCTTATTAGATAACGTCCCGGCTTTATCATCATATTTGATGCCAAATTAGCAAAGAAATTTTATTCGATTTATTTAATCCAATCAAAGACCGCTGAAAGATTGAGCACATTATACCGTTTTTAGGTCTGATGATTCATTTCTGATTTGAAAAAAAGGAAAACTAGTTTAGTTGTAACTTTCAACCCATGATGATAGTTCGAAACTAATAGATTTAAGGGTTTCGTGTTAATTCAACTCTCGGTGATAAGTATCGGATCACTTCACTTTGCATAAGTGATTATCAAACTAATGGAAACACCTTAGATTTATAGTATCCTTTATTACTACAGTGTAGGAACAGGGCTGGAATACAGTTGGGATTTGCCTAGAAATATATTAACTCAAGTGCTGAATTAGAGGAATATTATACCATTCTTCAAGGAAGAGATATTATGAAAGTTCTTAGAGAGATGCTGATGGAGGATACCGATTCCTGTTGAAAAACTAAATGTGGCACGACAAACCATCGGGTGGCCAAGGCTTAGAGTGATCCTCTTTGTTTTCTTAAGCAACAGTTTTGGACTGCGAAATATATGTCCTCGTTAGGTGGTCAGTCTAACGTAAAAATACAATTTTTTTTAGTTCCCAAGGTACTCAGTTCTTGGTACTCAGTTCTATCATTTCACTGAGGAGATGAAAGGCAGAGTCAACTTTGCCCAACCCTAGACAGAACTTCGGGCCTGTGTGTTTGGAGCACGAAAAGCAAACACTACGTCACCAAACTTGTATTCCATATTGAACGCTCTAAAATAAACCATAACAGCTTAAGTATATTGAGGTCGGGTAATTGTGCGAGCTTGATAGATATTTCACTTCAGTCTTGTATTCATATCATATTGTAATTAGGCAAGACCCACATCAGAAAAATGAACAATATCCTGAAAAATTCCCTCACCTACAGGAAATAACATCATAAAATGGATCTATCCAACTAATGTTTCTCCTCAGTGATGCTTCCTTTCGAAATTATAATTGGCCCATAAGGAAACTACGACACTGCTTTCCATATCGTGATAGATCCACCTCCATGCTTGATATTTGAAATCAATATCGTATGCTTGTGCAGGTGTTTTCCAAAGAAGTACTCCTCATGTAGTAGGAGAAAGTGGAAAAAAAAATATTTTTCAGACCGTGTTACTCCCACTTATCAATTGACCAAGTTGTCTGTGTGACACAATTGTAGACGTTTGGCATTAACATCCATGACAAGTGGCTTGGGAATTGGAAATTGTTTAAATGTGTGTGTTCTGCTTATGAAGGAATCCAAAGATTAATTATTGATGTTGTAAAATCCAGATGTTGATTGAGCTCCGTGGTTACTTTTATTGCAGTTCTCTTTTTAGACATTCAAATTTGCTTCAACATTTATAGGTTTCTCTTTTCCGTCCACTGTTTTACTTTGCTGAGCTTGTACTGCCACGCTGTGTACACTGTCACGACTTAGACATCGTATCTTTAGAAATATCTAAAATTTGGGATGATTAGCCTACTTGTCCCAGCTAGACTGCTCCTACAATTTGGTCTTTGAAAATCTATGAAATCCGATATTTTCGTTCTTGAAAAAAATCCAAGACACACAGAACTTCATTAAATCTACAGCATACTACATAAAACTATAAATTTCTATTTTTAATAAAACTGGTAGCTAATTATTATATTTTAATGCTTACGATTATTCAAAAATGCTACTTTTATTCATAGGGGTTTTTATTATTTTAATAACAACCTGTGTATTATGCAAGAGAATTTATTTTTTACAATCTTAAACAAATCTTTTACATTCACATTCTATTTTTTTTGATTGATTTGAAGATTAATGATCAATATATACCCGTAACAAATGTTAAATCTCATCAGTTGCTTTAACTTAAATCGCCAACAAAAGTAGATTTAATTCATCACCTAATAAATCTCATCTAACAAATCATCACCTTTTTATTGCGAAATATATATTTTGGATTTTCCGCATTCATTTTTATTTATATGCTTTGAAAAAAATTTAATCATGTTGGCTATGCTAGTAATAGCTTTACTTTACAAAGCTAGACGTTATAGTTCTTATTTGGAATAGTATCATTGAATGTATTAAACGATATTCACTGTGCTTAAAGACTTTATTAATCGAAGAAATGTGAGAATTAGTTGATGGCAATTGAGCAGGGAAATTGCGTTTATTTAGGTAGAAAGGAATTAATTAATCCCTAGAGGCAATAAATGAAAGTCATTTATGTGTCGAAGAAAATTCTTAGTGCTTTCGAATAAAGATACCTGAAATAAAGTGAAAGAGATTTTCTTGGCGGAAAAGAAGGCCCATAAAAACGGATACTGCTTCATTGATGACGAAATTCTGAAAATTAGGTGGAGCAATTAAGATCAGCACAGAAAGAGCAGTTTCAGCCGGTACTTAAAACTGAAGAACTTCAGTCAGGTAAATTGAGGGAGGACATTAAACTGCAAGAGGAACGTGCCTAATTGGGAATCAGATGTCTTTTCCCAGGCTAAAACATTTCCTTTTTCTGCGGAGATGCCTGTTGTAAATTCGAAATTAAATTTAGAAAAAGAAAATAGCGGAATAAATTTAGCTTATAAAATTTAAACAATAATTCTATAAACTATTAAAAATACGTACTAATTAAAAAGTTGAACCAATCAAATCAAAATAAATTATGAATATTTGTCTAGAATTGAATTGAGTTAAATCTAAATGGAGCAACGCATAATCAAAAATTTTATAGCTAAATTAACAAAGCAAAATTATTCTTGAGTAATAACCCTAAATTATAGATTCTTTTATATTCTCAAAATTTTATTATATTGAATAATTAATTACTTAAATGTAAAATTATATATGGCATTGTAAAATTAATAAGTTGAGTTTAAAAGTGCAGTTATTCTTTTCCTCTGGCATTTTCTATTATTAAGCGTTTTTCGCACGAAAATTTGCGCGTTTCTTTAAATGATAACTAAAATTAATTTATAAGAAACTTCTGCTGTGTGATTATTTTTTTAAAGCACATATAAATGTTTGTAATGCTTTTCATTCAACACAATAATTCACAGTTGCGAACAACTTGTTAAAGAAGTGACAGCCTATGATGTGAGTGTTCACAGACTCTTTCGTGTCTTAGCCAAGACTTGTGTTCTATTAATCAGATGTAAACAGCCAAATAGGAGTCTTGTAATTTTGAAGCAAGAACCAAATAGTTGATACTCCACTATTTGGTCTACCACCAGTAGAGATATCATTTCACATGGAAGACACTGTCTATGTTAACATACCTCAGACGCTTTTTATGAATACGGCGAATCTTCGGTTTGGTCGGGATTCGAGCTTGTTGTTTTCTGATAATGAGAATGACGCCTTAATCAATCAAACCATCACTTTCCATAAAAATTAAGATTTGCTTTAGAACTCAGTACAACTATCAGCTAAAATCCATACAATTAACTTAATCAAATCCACTAAGTTCATTTATTATCTTTTACGGACATTCTAGAGTTTTTACGAGGTAAAAAGTATATTCCACGCATTATTTGCAATTTGCATGGATAATCCACGTATGAAAAACCATGATTTTAGTACGTGATCGTTGACATTATTCACAAATAAGGAACAGGGCAACGGTGGTCTAGTTGGTTAGGGTGTCGTTCTCGTTATTAGAAGGTGGAGAGCTCGAATCCCGGCTTATCCGAAGATCCGTCGTGTCCACTAATGACGACTGGAGCACGTAAAATATATGTAATGTCCTCCATGCTCCTATATATTCCAAATTAATACCTCTGGGTGTGTTGGGAGTCTTGGGTCTTCTCAGCCTTCCTATCTCTAAATTGGAAAACTAAGATGGTGCTGCCATCTATGAGCCAAAAGTCGACTCCAGCCTCGTAGGAGGGAGCTCTGTTCAAAAACGGAAGATGCTCGTTCTGATTTCATGCGCCCAGTCACTGACGAGGTTCGCCTAGTGTCATATGTAACAACAACACAAATTAGGGACAGTTGTTTTAACACTAAACATATCGGGGATTTTTTTTTATTCGGCAAAATTAATGGGAAAATGGGTCAAATGACCCCTTTCGTTGGTTTTAGTGTTAAAATTTTCGATGCAGTTCCAAAGTAAACAGGTTTACAAACGAAAAAGAAAAATGTTTCACTGAAATAAAATTTTTCAAAACAGATTTGGTATTTAATCCCAAAGATTTTTTTTTTTTTTTTGTGCTCAAGTTGATGCAAAACAACAGAATGCCATGCTACTGTAGTTTTGTGTCAACTTGAGATGCCTATACTAATGTAGAATGAGAAAAGAGAAAATAAAATGAAATTATTAATACTCTAATGAAGAAACGCTGTAATACTGATAATTGTAATTACAATATTAACCTAAATTTGAAAGAAATATACATCAATTATTAATAATAACATGTATATATATATTATTACTGATTATAAAAGAAATACTATTCTGTAGTCGTTTTAAATTCTTTTTGGATTGAGTTAGCTGATATTCTTGAAAGATTGTTTCTGGGGCATTTCCTTAAATTCAAAACAGAATTTAGCAGCTTAAGGTTTATATACAGGAACAAACCTATATTCAACATTTGATGTTTCCCATGTTTTCTAATGTATTGATGTATTACAATAAATATTGATGAACTTGGAATATTGGACAACTTTTAAACACTGCAAGCGCGTTCAGAAATCTCACTCAAAAAATATACGTAAAACTATAAAATTTAAATTTTTACAAATACTGTACAAAATCTCTAAAGTCAAATCCTTATATTTCAAAAACAAAACCCGAAATAAAATAATAAAACAATTAAAACTGAATATAAATCTTTTAATCTCTTCTCATTGAAATCAAATTTTACAACTTTACAAGTCAAACTGGAAATTGAAAGCTTAAGAACAATGCCAATAAAAATGATTTTTCATTGTTAATAAACGTGATTATATTCAACCAATAGAAGAAAAAAGATATCCTTTTTTATTTTAATCCAAATTTCGATGTTATAATGAAATGCAGTTTAAGCGCTCAGATAAAATTATACTTCAAAATTTTTCTGTTCTCCAGAAATAAAACAATGAAAGTCTTTTACAAATAAATGTATTAAGATACTAAATATGTATATCCACATATTTATATTGATTTATAAAAGTAAAAATGTGAATAAAGAAAGGAAAAATTGATGGGTTCATATAACTCAGATCTTTTAATATTATTTCATTATGAAAACTAATAGCAATGTTTTAATCTTTTGGTAGTTATTAAATATCTATTATTTTTTAATTAAAATATTATTTAAATTCAATACTTTTTCAAATTACTTTTAAGCCATAAGAAATGATTAAAGTAAAAATCGATTGAGATAATTTTTAAGAGCATTTATAAACTGAAAATTAAGATGTATTGGACGATTATATATTTTATTAAAATATATTTAAACTACTATTAAAAATTCCAACTCATATTTTTGAACGCTCTATAAATGAAATAATTATTATAATTACTTCATTAATAGAGTTATGAAAATTAAAACAAAATCTATAAGTCAAAATATCAAATAAAAATTTTTTTATACTTTAAAAAAGTACATTTTTAAAGCATTAAATATCTTAATTATAAAGAAAACTAAATCTTTTAAAGAATTATTTAATTTTTTTATTAATAAACGTGACATAAGTCAAAGAATATGAACATTTCAGAATTTTTTTGATTGTCTCTTAAAGAAATGCAAAATGACTCAAAATGTGTAACGAAAAATTTTCAGTTAAAATATTTTGCAGTTTATTTGCAAATCATAATTCGATACTGAGTTATTATAAAATATATATATTCCAGTTTTTGAATGCACAATAAATCAGATTCAAACATTATACAAACTTCATAAGAACTGTAAATCATCTGTTTCAAATTTAGAAGACTCAGCAATTAAATATGTAATTCTATACTGCTTATCATTAAGTATTAATAAAGGAAATAGCAATTACAACGTTAATTATTTATAAATAATTACAAATTAAATATATGAAATAAACGATGCGTATTATAAAACAATTTCGTGCGAAAAAAACTTTTCAAATAAAAGACATCATCAATTGCATATCTGATCCCAATACTATTATTGTGATATTGAATTTATAAATGGGTTTATTTTGAATTGTATAATTGAAAATATCGATTAACAAGGTAAACTCTTAAAAATTCAAAGAAAATAAAGAATAAAAAAGAATTAAATTACTTTTTTTTTTAAAAATTTCAATAAACCTTTCGGTGAAATACACATCCAGACAAAAGACTGCCAGACATAGCAGCTGATGGAGGAAATATTCCTCGTAAAAAGCTTCATTTTCATTTCCGCTGTTGCGATTTTGATAAATGAGAAAGAATGAGGCAGAATAGCGAAAGAATAGAGATTACGAAATGAAATACAATGTACGTCTCTCGTTAAAAATTATTAAGAATAGACGGCAGCCATTGTGTGAGAGTAAAACCCCTCTGGGAAGCAATGATAAGTGATAGTGGAATTGATTCACTGATTTCTGCAGGGGATTTCGGTTTAAAAATTGATACTACAACGAAGATTTTACATCATTCCACCAGCAGGGGAGAAAAAGCTTTAAATTTTTAACCACCTGCAAAATATGACGATAATAGAAGACAAATGTTTCTCTCTCTCTCTCTCTCTGGCTCGTGTGTATTCATTATTCAGTATTTATATATCATTCATTTAGAAAAGTTTAAGATATTTATCCGCAAGTTATGCTTTTAAACAATTTCTCAAATTCTAATTTCAATCTCATACTATTTAAATAGAAATAATTATTTACAATCACTTATTGGGATATTTCGAATTATTTTTGTTAATCAGTTCTTAGTAAGGAATGCAGAAAATGATTTTTTTAAGGGGGAAAATTTATTTGCCGATTTATACTAATTATAAAGTAGATTGTTTATCGATTATTTATTTATTTAACGCTTGCATAAACAATCGATATGATGCAAGCGATAAATAAATAGGTAAAAAAAAAATAAATAAATAAACGATATGATTTATTTATCACTTGCATAAACAATCAAATATTAATATTTAATGTGCTTTACATGCTATATGAAATAAATTTATTTTTACTTAATGATTGATAAGTATTTATTTTTAATAGCGGTATCAAGAGCGATAAATCTCCAATAATAGATAAAATAACCCATCCCACTAAGATATTGTAGCAAAAATTTTCTTTCCAACTGCTCACTGAAGAGCTAATCCCCCTTACAAATTGACTTGTTTTTGATGGGTGGACAAAATTGTATATTCAACATTATTGGTGAAAACGATTATTTGTTTAATTCAAAGATGAATCATAAGTAAAATAAAGTGACGTACACATGATCTCAACTGTAACGAAAGAAACAACCACTTTATGGTTAAAAAGATCATGCTCTTACTATATTAAGGTAAGCTACATGTATATTATTGATAGATTAATTTATTATCTTTTGTTTTGTTTAATGTAGTTAGATGCAAAACGGTGATTGGTTAAATTAGCTTAAGATAAGAATGGTTTTTAAATGAAATAAAAGAGATAAGAATCATAACAATTTCGATTGATTTGTTTTTCTTGCGTCATTTTTAATAGACTATTTTTTATTAAGGAAAAAA
The DNA here is from genome assembly GCA_026290005.1 of Latrodectus geometricus. Taxonomy (NCBI): domain Eukaryota; kingdom Metazoa; phylum Arthropoda; class Arachnida; order Araneae; family Theridiidae; genus Latrodectus; species Latrodectus geometricus. The sequence goes on from JAPDSC010158294.1 coordinate 60,194, forward strand.
TCCTCATGGTATCTTATTGCTTGTTAAAAATTTTATTTATCAGTTTTGCATGAATTGTTTCTGTTGATAGTCGAAAGTTTTATTTTCGTTTGGTCGGATTTGATCGCAAGAGTTTTGTTTGTCATAATTTGTCTTTTCTAATAGGATTTTGGCTCTAAATTCACATTTTTATAGAAGAAAAACAATGTGTTCATATTTATATACGCACGTCCCAAAATGGAAATAGAAGTGATTTCTCAAATTTAACTAAGAAATTCAATTTAAGTTTTCTTACAAAATTTTATAATTTAAGCAATTTTAAGACGACGACTTTTATTCATAAATAATAGTTCAAATGTCTTAAAATTATGTCTAATTTTAAATCTTAAATTTTAAACTTAAAACAGACAATTACTTTTCCTTATTTTTCATATTAAAGACATTAAATCATGAAGTATATCATCCGACTGTAGACATTTATTAAAATTTTTTTCCTGTATTCTAAATATTTGAGACTTTTAAATATTGTAATAAGATCTCACAATAATATTTATTTTAGTTAATGTTTAAGAAACCAAAAATATTGTTGCATTGATAAATTGGTAATTCACACACAATGGTTTTAACGTTTCACTTTTTGTTGAAGTGTTCACGGGTTCTACTTACATATTCTAGAGAATTATTAATATGTTTAATAAAAAATGGACAGAACTCAAATGTCAAAAACACAAAAATCAAAGAGAGAAACTTTAAGTAAGAGTTACGAAGTTTATTCTATTCCATCTAAGTATAGAAAATATAGTTGTAATAAAAGGATATAGCAAATATACTGGATTAATTTCTTATAGTTCAATGATAGCTATAATTAGACATACTATCATTCAGTCTGACTAGTGCAGGCAAACCTGGAAACTGGATGTTCAACGGTCTGGTCATCAGTTCAATAGCTCATCGGATCGATTCCCTTCGTGGGTTGTATGTTGGCAATGATTCAAAATCCATTTTAAACTGAATATCTATTTTATTTGGAGGTTCCGGTTGAATTAACACCTTCTAAAACAACAGATAAGCCATAGAGAGGGAAATCCGAAATCAAAGTGATTCTTTCCGATAATCTCACAAAATCTCGATCATTTTAACATTTTAGCAAAACTTATTTTCTAAGTTATTATAAAGTACATAAAATGAATCTTAAATATTAATTTCTTTTAAAATATATTTATATATATATATATATATATAAAAGAACGGAAAAATAACAAATATTTATAAAATAAATATTTATATTCTCATAGCATTTTGTTTAAGGTGGTTGGGTTTTCTGGCGCAAGTTCTAAAAAGGACAAGCTGCACCAAAACTTTGTTTTTATAAATTATTCATTTATTGTAGAAAACCCAAGCAACATTAAAATCAAATTAAAATACTAAAAAACAGTATAAATAATAAGTTTAAAATTTAGTACCAATGTAAATTAAAAACAAAGGAAAACACAATTTTAAAATTTAAATAAAATCAAGAAAACCTATTGCCCTCAAAAGGACAAAAAAGTTTCTGTGAGGCGGCTGCCTCACCAATATTTTGTTTAAGTGCAGTACTTAAAAAGAACTAACTACGAGTAAAGTTTCTATTACAACTATTTATCGCTTATTCTCTATACATCGCTTTTTAAATCGAACATTTACAAAAGAAGCTTAACATACATGTGTATCAGAAGCTATTTTTCCATTACTAATATTATACAGAACATATTCAGTGGCATTTTCCTTTTAATAAAAACAAATACATAGAATGAATGTGAAAGAGCATATAGATAATATAAAAGTTAAATATAAAAGATTTTATAGCTATATAAAATTAAATAATTTTTGTAAAAGGACTGTATTATGTGCCTTTGGATAAAACCAATTTAACAACATGAATCATAAGGTCTAGGTAGAAAAGTAGATTCTACCTAGACCTTATGATTCTTGAGAAAAACTGGTCAAAGTCAATGAACAGAAATGTAGATCAAGTACTACCGTTCGTTGATGATTTTAAACAAGTCATAATTTTTTTAATTCATCAAAAGAGGACTGTCTAATTTAGAAAGATCATGAAATTATAGATACGTTTATTAAAAAATTAACTGTAAGATAAGGGATAAGTTTTTAAATTATTTTTAAATGAAACAAGATTTTATTATTTTATACAATTTGTACACCTTTCCGAAATCAAAAAAATTGTTTAAAATTTCAGATAGCTGCAAGTTTTTTTTATAGTATAAAATATCTATATCCAATATATATAGCAACACGAATTAATTCTAATAAAATAATACCATGATTTAATTAGAAAATAGGGTTTTTCTGTTGCTTTAAGAAATCTAAATTTTTTGGGTTCAGACAATTCATAAAGACAATTTATAAGAATTTATTACAGTTTACACACTCAAAATAGGTTTATTATTCACAAAATTTAAAAAAAGACCTGAAGAAAAAAGACAAATTTATTTATTTTTTCCCCATAAATTTTACATTGCTGCAAATCAGCAGTTGATTTTCTGTCCAATTTGGAATAAAAATGCAATTAGAGTACTATTCTAAACACTATCTGTTTCCAATCTTTAATTTCGCTTTCGTTCAATATTTTTGTCGGTCAACACAATTGATTAAAAATAAATTGAGAGATTTTACTAAATCATTTCATATTAACTATACATTAAGAGTTAACTCAGGAAGAAAACACGTAGATTTTTAATTTAATTGCTTTTTAAATATTATATCAATTGTTGTAAAAATGCTAAAAAATATTGAAATCTTTACCATCTAATTGAGCCAATATTTGAATAGTATAACTGTAATCAAAGGTGTTGATTACAGTTATACTATTCAAATATTGGCTCAATCACGACTGCAAAACATAGAGATAAAAACTAATTGTTCGAGTCTGACACATTTATGAATGATCGTGACACAAGTTGCGTGACATTAATTTACTTCCGTTCGTATCGATCGTATAGGATGTAAAAGTGACGTTTTAAATTGTGATAAACACATAATAAAGAAAATTAAAAGTGCTAAGTAAAAATGTGGCAATGGTAAATTTATTTTTTATGCAAATGTAATTTTCACACACACGCAGTATCAGTATTTTAAATGACTCCATTTGAAGATTTGAAATGATAAAGTTAAAAATAGGTAATTATAAATGTGCTTATATATTAGGGTGGGGAAAAAGAAATCCATTATTTTTACGTTAACTTTATGTAACTTCTTTTGGATTCACTTTGTAAAAAGGTTTAAAACAGCTTTCATGTAGATTTTTAGGTCTTGCGCGTTACGACTGCTGACATGCGGTTAACTTCGATCATTTTTGATATTTTATAGACATTTTCGACGATGCTGTATCCACATGCGAGGTGCATCTCTAACATCAAAAATACCCGAACGGAATCGACGGAACAAAAATTGTACGTAACTGGTTGTTACGGTCTTATATAGGACGATAAACACCTTGCACAATTTTAGCCACCCGGCTATCTTTTTCGCCGTTACAAGAAAAAAACAAAAATGTATCGAATTTTCTGTTTGTTGTCTTCCATTTTTAAAACCTTGTACTCGTAACTGAATTAATCAAACAAAAAACCGCAAGAGGATATTTTAGTGTCAAATGTCACCTTTCCAGCATAAATCTGAAATTGTTTGATAGATACCTCACGAGATATCGATCACTACAGACGTCTAACGAAAAAATAATGGATTACTTTTTCCCCAACCTAATATATTACGAAGAAAAATGTAGTAAGTATTAAGAACAAGACATTAATCAAAAACAGTTGTAATATTAATTTGGTTAGACATAATATGGTCGTTTGGTCGTACAAAATGTTTATGGCGCTGTGGTTACTTTTAAAATGGTAGCTAAGAGATAGGAATTGACAGTTTAAAGCACACATTTCGAACCACTACAAGCATTTTTATTTGAAGTGGGTTCACTTTTACGAACCGCTAAACTAAAAGCCAAGGTATAAGTTAATTTGTCGACTTTGATAGTTGACGACTGTGGCTTAAAATTTAGAGGCAGTTCACCGTTTGGTGAACTTTATTCAGTAAAAAAATCAGCTAGAAATTTTGCAAAACACAAGTCACAAAATTGTTAACATATGAGGGATAATTTAATTGAGATAAATGGTTTAAAGTAGTATGAAATCTTATGTATATTCATGATAAGATTTCATACTACTTTAAACCATTTATCTATGACTCGTCAATTGCTGTAATAAAGAGTAGAACATTAACCATTCAGCTATCAGCTCGATCCTTAAATATTATGTAATGTACATAAACTTCATATCATTTTAACATAAATAAATAAATAAAAAAAAAAACATTTTCGGTTAAATTGCGCTTTAGGTCCCCTAATTCGCCAACACGCGAATTTGAAGCGCTTTTTCGCGCATGCTCATTAATTACTCTTTTGTTTTAACCTTTTCATTGGTCGCTAATTAAGTTTCACTTTGAAATAGCGGTAGAACTTCGCCATGGCATCTGCGATTTTGAAAACGCGCCAAGTAGGGGACCTAAAGCACATTTTCAACTGTACTATTAATATTAAAAAATTTCTGAAGACGATACTTTAGATAGTAAAATAGCTTTAAATTGTTAGGCTTTTCAAATTATAAACAATTTTACCTCAAGTCATAAACAATATTGTTATAAAATGCTGTCAATAACACCAGTTGTGTATTTGTATGTGAAATTGAACAAATTTTGAGATGTCTTGATAATTATTTCATATTTCCTAAATTAAGATTTAAAATATATAATATGGATATGATGAATTTCGTTTAAAATTTTTGAAATCATCTTATTTTAATATACAAATTTGCATCGGTACCATGTGTCTTATTGACGTTCCTCAAGAAAAATTTAAGAAAATAATATCTACTTTCCTTCAAGTAAACATCACAATATGCCATAACTGCAACGACTTTACAAGTTCACCTTGAACTATCTTCAAAATTAAAAAAGAGAGTACCATCGCCAATTACCGAAAATCTAACAAAATCCCAAGAGATGGCGCTCCCAGTAAAAATAAATAGCATCTAATTATAAAAAGGTCCTTTTAATGAGCTCCGAAAATGTATTAAAAAAATGTATGACTACGGTATTAAATGCCTTTTCATTCTGAACCCCATCACAGGCAGGAAGCCATTTCTCTCGAAAGCTATATCGAATAAAGTCCTCCAATTTACCAGAAAGCTCATTTGAAAGTGGTTAACCGATGCAGCGGATTCCGGCTGAGTAATAGAGTTTCCATTTTAAGGTATTTCCTTCGCAACCTGCTCATTATGGAATTCGCCTGCATCCGCTCCCAGGTCATACCGACTTCTCCGAATGATGATGATGATGATGACTAGCCAGGTTCCTTGGAAAACCCCTCCTAACTTCTCCCTCACCCCCCCACATTCTTAATCTCCCGGAGAAATTATCCACCTGATGCTGCATGAAGAGGTGGTGGATTTCTCTCGTGTGTGGACGAGGTAAATCTTATAAATAGTGAATTACGATCCAATGAGGGAGGGAAGACGTCGCCATATTTCCAAAACATTTTCAGATGAGAACGTCTTCGAGAGAATTTTAGCTGTGGCACTTGAGGAGGAAGTGGATATTTCCGAACTCTTAGTATTCAATTTATGTGGGTCTTCGAAAATTTGATTATGTAGCTTGCTCGAATGATATTTATTTGTATAATGTAAAACCGAGGGGTTTAAAATTGCGATGACTGAATTAAATTTATAAGAGCTTATAATGGTAATTCTTCCAGATTCATGATATACAGCTCTTAAAAATTACTTCATGTACTGTTATTGTGGTTTTAACTACTTGTTCAAATTAGAAAGCTAGTCATTTTCGTGATCATCATTTTCACGTTATGATCACCCAACACACAATGTGTGAATGATCGTTTTTCCTATTTATATTTTTTCTTGAAACCCTGAATCTAGTGAGTAATTTGAAGTTTGCCATTTTGGGACTACATAATGATAAAAATTAAAAAGTATGAAAATACCATTACAAGCTATGTTAAGAATGCAGGGATATCATTAATCAGTATCAACGTGTAATAATGCATTTGAAACTCACAAAGAAATCTTAAAATAATGACTTGGTACTCACATAGAAGATAAGCAAACTGAGTATTCATTTAAATAAATACACCTAAACTTTACAAAATTTTAATCTGCAAATTCAAACTAATGTAATTTAATAAACAGATATTTTATAAGCATTTTATAAATTAAAGTTTCAGATTTATATGTTTATGTTTTTTAAACAGAATTTTCTAAAAATAAGTTCAAATTTTTAGCAATAAATGTATATCAAATTTAATATTTTTAATACTAATTTATACCAGTAAATAATTTATATGAAAGTTTTTAAATGATACACGTAACCAAAATAAAATTCCAAAGAACATATCCCATAATTTTATGTAAACCAGTGTATGCAGTTTAATGAAAGACATAAAAGTAATAAAACAAATTTTCATACAAGCTTGTCTGATGTCGACAGTACACAAAAGAAATAGTTTGTTCATATCAATGGAGAAGCAGACCAACCCTTAATGGCAAAATTTATTTTTGTATTCACTAATAATCAATGACCACAAGTTGTACAAAGAATAAAAATTGCCTTATATATCACATAGTACGATTCTGGTTAGACTTTCAGTACAGCGAAAAGTTTGACGATACTAAACATGAATAGATGGAAGTTGAAAATACAAAATGGTGTCATGGTTGTTGTAGCAATTCAGTGATTTTAGTCGTTCTAAAGACATCGAAGCAAAGTCAAAAAAATTACATTAAACAGTAAGTAAGAAACAATCATCATTCAGTTTTACTGAAAAAGATAATAAAAGATCTGTTCTAGGCATTATTTTCCACAATCTTTGGAAGAATAAACATCAAAACAAGCTTTTTAATGTACAGTAGATACATAGCTTGCTCTTTGTCAATCTATCGGGCAGTGAATTTGAACTTTTGGCGACAAAATTATTCTTAAAGGAAAGAAGATTAAACCCATGTTTTCTTTAACCATGATTTTACTTTCGGAATAATAGCCATGATAATTCCATTGAAGGCTATTTGGAACAATATTGCATAGGAAATCGACGAATGTGATTTTTTAAAGATGCCAACTTACTAGCCAATTTTGGTGCCAAAATTATTCTTGAAAGAGAGGAGATCAAACCCATATGATTTAAAGCTAGTTTGACCTTAATTCTGGCATAAAATAAGCTTTTTATTGCTATTTTCACAAGTAAATAACAGCTGAATTGATCTGATTGACCCAACACCTTGTATTTTAATAAAAATAATAAGTTTCGATTTGAGGTAAATTCTAATTGTTTTAAAATCTGAACATTAAATGAAGTTCAAGAAATATTCCCTTTGGATATTCATATAATTTTTCATAATTTTTCGTTATATAGTATGGCGCCTTTTATTCTATACTAGCTGTACCCGCCCAGCGTTGCCCGTGCATTTAGAAAATGCAGATAAGTGAATAGCGCAGGAATAGTAGTGTAGGACATGTAGACTGTCTCTCTCTCTTCCCCCCCCACACACACAACATTCCCCGTCGATAAAAAGGAACAATATATCCTAAATATTTTAAACGGAAAATTTTCCAAAAGATGGTCGCCAGAATTGTTTCTCAAAAGGAGCTGGTACAAACCCGGAATCAGCTATCGGCGAGCAGCGATCTCGAGAAGAAGTTTTATAAATAATTTTTTTAAAATTTTTCTAATTCAAAAATCGAAAATCGGGCTTCGAAGTCTGGTGGCCAGCCCCTTTGTGCTTCCGTGTAAAAAATTCCAGGTCCCTGCGTGCGACAGATTTGGCTGGAGAGCTCGGTCAGACAAATGGACAGACAGGCAGACAGACACATTACACGTGCTTTTATTATTATAGATCGTTTGTGCTAAAATGAATAATAATTAGAATTTCCTGAAGAATGTATTGAGTCAATAATATAGTATGAAAATGGGTACTTCTTCATTTCACCGGTGCAAGTTATAAAGTCGCCAAATGGCATTACTATGCGTAACAAAAAATCACAAAATTTCTGCTTTTTCCATCATTAACTTTCTGTTTTTTCCAAACATTTTAAATAAAAAAAAATATTTTTACAAAATAAAATTTTCAATTAACATTAAATGAATTAAATTAATGGTACAATCCTAGGAGACAGGATTCAATTTGTCACCAAAGGTCCCATACCTTTGGTGACAAACGGGAAAAAAAAGCGTCCAGGCAGAACGAAATGGCAAAATAAGAATTCTAGAAATCGTTACGTTTATCGTATCTAGTGTATCAAAGTAGGATTACCAAGAATGACAAAATTTATAACCAACTAAAATTATTCATGCCAAGGACCTAAAGCACATTTTAACCTAAGATTCAAAACACTGATGACAATTTTTCGACATAATGCAAATGAATATCTAGATCCGTTGTAGAAAAAGTCCTTAATAGGTGAAAATGCGCTTTAGGTCCCCTACTTGGCGCCTTTTCAAAACCGCCGATGCCATGGCGAAAATTCTACGGCTATTTCAAAGTGAAACTTAATTAGCGACCAATGAAAAGACTAAAACAAAAGGATAATTAATGAGCATGAGTGAAAAAGCGCATCAAATTCGCGAGTTGGTGAAGTAGGGGAACTAAAGTGCAATTTAACCAACAAAAGAATATGGAATTAATTTTATAATACACACATACACAATCAGCCAGTTTAACAATATAAAATTCCAAACACGAAAAACAAAAAGCATCATACTTATAACTTAAAAGGGATAAAAAGAAATTATTGGCTGTATCCCAGTGTACGGTACGCTATTTTTATACAATTAATATAATTATAGAATATACAATTAATATCATTATATAATATAAAATTATATTATTTTATACAAATAATATAATTTTATACATTATTATATACAATTAATTATAATTGTATATATGATTACCGTTGTATATATGCGTACCGTATAAGGAGCGTACCGTTCACTGGGAATTAACCGAAATTATTAAAGGCGGAAAAAATTATAAGGGTAAGTAAAGTCCAAATTTTAAAATGCAAAATTAAGATTTCATCTTGATTATTATAAGTTATTCTCTAAAATATATATAATAACATTTTATCACTCACTCATAATTTTGGCTTCATTTTTTTTTTTATTCTTCCATAAAAGCTGATCCTCTACTTTGTAGGTGGAGTTTTTTCTTCCCCAGGTTTCTTTTCTCCTGGTTTTCCTCCTTTATCATCAGGCTGTCCGGGTTTTTTCTCACCAGGTTTCTCTTCAGGCTTTTTAGGATCCATTTCTTCTCCCACGGGAATTAAATATTCAAATGAAAATATGTGATGAATTTTTTGCTTTAAGTAAACTATACAGTAACGCAGCTTATCAAATCAAAATTAGAATGTGAAATTCTGCAAATTGTCTCACTTCACTCGCGTATCATATCCACGTATCACCTTCTCACGTGGATGTTCAAACCAGCCTTTACAGTTTTAAATAACTGTAACAATTTTTACTTCTGGAAACGTCTAGAAATTTCTGTAAAGTTTGGAATAGAGGGCGCTAGTTTCTCAGTTAATAGGAAAATGGTTCCTATCATAACTTACCGCTGTTGTACTTCTTACATGTTTATATTATTGCAGACTAATACAATAATATTCCATGTTTCAAAATTTATGTCGGATTTAATATTGATAGCAATCAAAACATAAATTTATATTCAATGAAACTTACTACGTTATAGATCAACTTCGATTCAAATTAAAGTTATTTCATATTGTAAGTGCGAATGATGAAAACTTTCCGAATTTCAGTAAAAGAAATCATTATAATCATAGAGGTTGCCTTTGACTAAATTTTTAGTCAAAAAGGGAATAGTTATCCGAATTCAGCGACATTAAATGAATGAAACTTTTATTTCTTTTTTTCCAGTTAATAACAATCATGTAAAAATAGGGGAAATGGCGGCATTTTTAAACAACCAAGCTAACAACATTCAAATTCGGAATATACTTTATGGTGCCTCTTTGATTCTCGCAAAGTTGTAATCGCGATTGATCGCCAAGCCGGGCAAACCCCAATCATATTCCGATAGCAACAGGGGAATTCATTGTCTGTGCAACAAAAATCGCCAATAAAAACGATAGCCAAACAAAAATCGCCATGTTTGCCAAGGGGCCACCTTAAAGTATAGTTTTACCATAATTTGACATTGGTAACGAACAAATTTCAAATGGACAGACAGACAGACACATTACACTTGTTTTTATTATCTATCTATAACCCCGGAATCAGCTATTGGCGAGCAGCGATCTGGAGAAGAAGTTTTATAAATAATTTTTTTTTAAATTTTTCTAATTCAAAAATCGAAAATCGGGCTTCGAGGTCTGGTGGCCAGCCCCCTTGTGCTTCCGTGTAAAAAATTCCAGGTCCCTGCGTGCGATAGATTTGGCTGGAGAGCTCGGTCAGACGGACAGACACATTACACTTGCTTTTATTATTATAGATATGATTAAGGAGAGAATTCTAAACTTTTTCAGGTCAACAAATACTAAAATAAATGGATGCAGATTTTTCAAATGTTTACTATACAAACAAAAACAAATATGGAAAAGTTGGCAACAAAAAAATAGAATATACAAATCGAAAAATATATGTTGAAATAATTTTAGCTCTTCCTTATTAATATGAATAATTGAAATTTAAAAAGTATTAACGCGATTTGAATCTCATTTTAATCCCAATGCATGTAAAATATAATTATTACTTGGCAAACTCTATTCAAGTTTGCTCTAAACTGTGGGCTATAATATTAATAAATTAATGTCACGAAAACTTTTATTTAGAGCCAGGAGTTTTGATAAGCTTAATCATAAATTCATCGTTGTTCGCAAAGATTAATTATTCACAGCCTTAGAATATTCGAAATCGATTTCTCCAATTAGAGAAGAGAGAGATTGGGAAATTCCACACAAAATTCTCGATCGAATTGGTTTGTGGTAATGCACCTTATTTTCCAGCTCATTACTAAAGTCGAGGGAGCGAAATTCATTGTTTTGAAATTTGAAAATTAACATTTAAAATTAATACGTTTAGTTCGTGTTAATGTCCAAATCATGAGGTACAAAATATTTCAAAGAAAGATTTCAAAATATTCCTGCATGAATATTGTAATAATTCCATTTGTTTAAAGAAAAACGCAAAAATAATTTGCTTCTTTCGGAAAAGTAGGGTAATTTGGTTTAATTTGCATACAATGGAAAATTGGATTCCAAAATCTACAATTTAAAATGAATTTAAAAAAAAAAAAAAAAAAAAAAAAAAAAAAAACGGTTATATTACCAGTTCGGTATAAATTGCACTTATTTTTTTTTGTTTTTCACTGTGCTGTTTTAATCGATTTAAAGAAGTACTTAATTGAATATTTGATGTAAATAAAACGAAATCATTATTCTACAATTATTCAACATGAAACTTTATTAAAGTTTGTCGAATTGTTATAAATGTATGGTTTCAATAATTTTCTTCATGGCTTATATTCATTACATAATTTTTATAGGTTTCAAATAACACTGGCAAGAAATTCAAATAGATTTGGCAATTTTTTATTTAAGAATTTAATTTTGTGCATTTGGAAAAATAATTTAGATCCTGAATGTAATCTAGATCCTGACATTAAACAATTTTATTTCTGTTCAGAAAAATAAGTTAAAAATTCCAGCATTTTTCGAAAATTAGAGCCATAGATTCTTTAGTGTAATTATGTAATGTCAAATTATTTTGTAACCTTGAATAAAATTTTATAATATCTGTACAAAAAAAACGGTTACTTAATAAAAGAACAAGTACAGACGTTATAGATAAAGCTTAAGAACAACCAAATTAATTGGATAAAATTGATCAGAGTTTCGATCAAGAATTGAAATAGTTACACATTTAATCAAAGTGAGTGATATCCTAGAGGCCAGAGTAGCAGCCCGGAAGAACCATTAACACAGACACTACCATGGAAGCCATTTGTTCAATTCCAAGTGCTGCCAACTCCAAAGAAGAAATAACTTCATTCATTTTCTTCACCGACGGCTTTTTCGTCCACTGAACTTTACTGACACGTCCCTGTAGACCCTGTTATTGAACGGAATAAAAAAAAAATTCCCCAATAAAAATTCAGGTGATGGCACGGGTAGTGACAATTCTCTGAAGAAGTTGTTAATAGCTTCAGAAAAAGAGACCTTAGAAGAAGAAAAAAAAAATTGCTACAAATTCAGTGTGGAAAAATAGTGTTATCCCACTCTTTAAGGCTTTGCTTCAATTTTGGAAACCTTTTACTTTAGTGGGATGATATTAAAAGAGGCAATGCAGGAGGGCTTGAGAATTTCTTGGCAATGCGCTTCTAATCCAATCAGGTTCCAAATAGTAGAAACTGGGAAGAAAGTACTTTTTAGCACATCGATAAAAACGGAAGTTCTTTAAGTAAAAGCGAGAAGAAAAAATAATAAAACTCTCCTGAAAAGGGAAGAGGCGAGTCGTTTAGAAGATACAAAAAGGCATTTTACATCCCGTCCATTTATTCCAAGCACTGGGGCATTTAATTAGAGCGGAGGAAAATGTTTTCTCGGACTTGGCAACACATTCCGGTAGTCCTCCCTTTTCGTTTGTAGGCACGAGGAATTAAGTGCTGTGGTGGTCACGTTTTATATCACCCAGGCGATTCTTCTTTTTCTCTTTGCGCCAAGCGTAAAAAAATAAAAAAAAGAGTGGGGGGATGCATGTAGGAAAACGGGGTAAAAAAATACGAAAGTGAAAAAACGATTTAGGGAAAGTAAAAAATAAAATAAATAAATGGTTTGCGAATTCTGGCTGAAGAGAAACAAGCTTAAAGCAAAGAAAAACTGTTGGTATAGAGCTATTTTTAGAGCTGAAATAGCTAAAAGTAATATTTATTTCCGCTTGGATTAGATAGTAGATTAATTTATCGTGATAAGAACAGATATTTGAGGATGGCTTCATCATTACTGGCTGTGAATCTAGCTACAAATTTCATTTCACTCTTCGAACAGCTAGCTTATTTCAAATGCATGTAATGGAATTCCGTAATACTGAAATAAAATAAACAATTCATAAAAACGAAGCTTTTTCCATGAGAAATTAGATAAGATATTTTTTTATGTATTTATGTAAGTCAATAAAAGGGTAGTAAATAGTAAAGTTATAAAGTTAAACGTTACACATATATTTTAGTACGTGAATATTGTAACAAAAGCTTTTTTCCCTAAACAATTTAGAAAATATTTTTCAAATAACATTTTTTGTTAAAAATTTAAAAACTAGCTTTTAAATAATAAACTGCATAAGTACAACATTTCTTTTAGACAAAATTTATAATGAATATGATAGAAGTATGCTAAAATATAAATGAAAATGTATGATTGGTTACTAACAAAAGTAGATATTTAATGTACAAAATACTGTCATAATACATTAAAATAAAAAATTCATTCAAAAAATAAATAAATAATAAAATAAAAAAGTTTTATAATAAAACTTAGATAAATAAAATTTCTCAAAAAAATAATAAGTTGTTTCATCAACCTTAATGAAATATTAAACTTCTTTAAGTTTTTATTAAAATAGTAGTTACTGTAAGTTGAGTTAATGATAAACACTGACTAATAATTAAAAATTTCTGGTAAAAAATTACGATTTTTTTTTTATTTTCAGAAATTAACACACATATTTATAATGTACTATCACGAAATTAAGTATGGAAATGTTATGTTGTGTGTATAAAAATTATTTTTATTAGTATAATTAATTATTTTGCTAATCATAAAATTAACCTTTAAATTAAAAAATAGGCAACTTGCCAAAAATTGTAAAAATGTATCTTAATATGGATATTCTGAGTCTTGGTAACTAAATACATAGAAAACTTTAAATTTTGTAATATACTAAAAATTATTTAGTAGTTTGAATATTATATTTTTGTTTTATATAAATTTCTCATTATCGATTTTATATTGACTTTGGTTTGAAAAAATAGATATTAGAATCTTAAACTTTCAACGGATGACTCATTTAGATGTAGTAATAAGAATTTGACTTTATTAAAATTTTCAATTAAATTTTATCAGTTTTAAAAATTTTAAATTAAACAAATTTATGCAATGAACTGTTATTCTCATTATTTGTTTTAATCGTGGGTAAGATTTTGATCTTTTTACACTACGTTCATATGAATGTAGTGTAAAAAGTTATGATTTGCCAAAGTAATAATAATTATACTTTATAATTATTATAAAAAAAAAACTAAGAGTAGTTAAATTTTATTGACGATATTTGGGGTAAAAAAAATGCAGTGTTAGTGCTTTATTATACGCAAAAGTTTCAATTTCTCGGATAAAATTGAGTTTAAAGAAAGAACGTATTTACCTAACTCACAGATCCTGAGTTCTATCCTCAGGATGGCCATGGTCGACTCAACTTTTCATCCCTTCAGTGGGACGATAAAACTGAGTACCAAGCATGCTTGGGAATTGAACACTGGGGGTTTTATGTTGGGCTGACCACCTAATCGAAACATACTTCGCAACAAGAGCCCTTGGTTAAGAAAACAGATATGGGTACTGTAAACCAGCCCCCTCCCCCTCTCGACAGGCTATCGAGTTTAGCTGAATGCGAAAGTAATGTTACACGATATGAAACCAACGAAGCTTTCAATGAGAGACTTGGGTATTCCGAGGTGTTTTCAACTGTAGAACTGTGCTTTTAAATGAGATATGCAAGTGCCTCAAACATATTCTATTGGATTCACATTTGGAGAATATTCTGGT
>JAPDSC010158294.1:75473-90495 GCA_026290005.1 Latrodectus geometricus
TCAATGTGGGTTTTGTACCATGAACTGATGAACCGAAAGCCAGAGCACATATGTCTATTAGTATACAAATTCACATGAAATAATCGGCCGTTTCTTCTAATCCTTCAATAACTTTAAACATCGATCTTCATTTTGTATTGCAGCAAGAGTACCATTCTTGTTTTGCTCTTTAGTGGATGTTTCCTGCTTTCACAACAGATTCAGAGAAAATTTCAGACAATTTTCATAATCTGAAAGTTTACGCCAGCGAGCTTTCCTGTATCCAGCTCAGAAGAGCTCTCATAGTCTGAAAGTAGCAAGTCATATAGTTGAAATATTATTTTCTGAATTACAAAACAATCAATAAGTTGTTTTCAAACTACTCCTAAAAGAGGAATGCGGCAATTCAACTCTTCAAATTTAATCTATAAAATGGGTTTTCTACATCATGCAGAAAACTAGTATAAACCCAAATTTGTGAAAAAATTCGTAGTTAAACTTTTTCTATATTTTCGTTAGAACATTTGTCCATTATATATGGTCCTTTCATACCAAACTCACAGTATTTCCCATTTGTTTTAAAAATTATATTTACAATGTTGCACAATTATAAGATCACTTCTGTGTCGCTCATTTTAGGAATATGCTGCAAAAATAAATAATTTTAAGATTAAGCAATTGAAATAAGTCCCGTTTTCCCAAATTAACAATTTATTGAAATAAAAATGAATTAGTTTCATAAAACATTTTTTTTTCTTTAAAAGTGCAAATAATTTTTCTTTTTTTAAAAAAAATAGGACCATACATTTTTTTTTTAATTTACAATCATTTGAATTTTCATATAAAGAGTAACTTTGCATCACAAAAAGTACAAACGAAAACTTTCAAAAATATTATAATTCAATTTGTTAGTTTTTATAAAGAAACAACAGATATAAAACAGCTATTCATGATATTTGAAGTGAAACAGAATTATATGGAAAATAAAAGGTCTAGGAGGAAAAAATATATTATCAGTTCCCGATAATAGGACCAGTTTTTAATTTTGCTGCAAAGCAGAACTTATCTACTCCTCTAATACGACAGTAGACAAGTAAAAATATTTCACATATGATAGTTTGATGTATTTTAAGATTAATTGTAAATGTTTCTTTTCAGAAATTAAAAAAGAATGAGATCATTTAAAAATGGTAACGACTTGGGATGCTACTTGGAAAAATATTTTTCCGATCAAAACTCAATTCGAATGACCCGAAAAGGAATAATTACTACTGAAAACTTTTATGAAACTAGTTTGGGGTGGTTTCTTCAATAGATAAATAGATAATAGCTCTGTGATGTCATTAAAGTATTTTTGCATATAATTAGAAATATAATCTCTGCACCAAGTTTCAGGGAAAATGGACACTAATTATGAACAAATACTTAGCACCTTATACATTTTGATCCACCTTTAGGAGTCAAATTAAAAATATAAGAAGCCAATGCTCCTTGAGCGATATTTAAACTAACAAAAGATTGGTTTCAGAAAAGAATCGAGGTTTTACGTGTATGAAAATATAGTTGAAACTTCAATTCCATGAAAGAATTTTGTGATCATTTGGTTTGTTAAGCGTACGCAAATAACCATTAATATGTTTCTATATATCAATTAAAAGTAGCTATCACGGATGAATGGGGCAAAATTCTAAAAATTTGCTCTAAAATCTGATAATTCAATGGAAAATCGAATATTTGATATTATTAATGAATCAATATTCTTTATGTTTTGTAAAAAAATGCTTTAGGTTTTATAATTTTGTAACAAATGTTTGAGCAGAAAATTTTGTAAGTCTGTTAAATATTCAGTTCATTTAAATAACATTTTTATTACATTAAACATGTATTTTATACATTTCATTTATTACCATCACACAACTTAATTTAGGAAATTTATAATACTTAAAACTAATAAATATATATACATATATATATTAAATATTTATAAGTTTAATTCATGTGCTCTTGAATATTTTTCAAAAATACTTAAACATCATTTTATTTTATTTTTTAGGATTAAAATATAGAACATTTTACTTATTATTATACATAGTTAAATATACTATTTAATGAATCAGTTTGAAGTACATTTTATGCAAATTTGATATGCATCATTTTAAAGGAATCAAAGTCTAACATAATAATAATAAAAAGGAAAGTAATTGTCATAGCACAAGAAATAATTCAGGAAAACTCAGCTCTTGAGTAATGGAATTAAGTTGATGGCTGCTTAAAAGTAGGTATACTTTAATATTGTTCTTTTTTATTACATAGTTGTTTCATTTGCTTCTCCGTTTAGTAATGTTACCAGTAAACCTTACAAGAATAGAAGAATTATAAAAGTTAAAAGCTAAATATGATAATACGGTCAAAATGTAGAAACATAAATCCATTAGGCAGCCTTCTGGAATTATGGGGATAATTTTTCATAAACAGATTGTACTCACGAGGGTCACAAAAAATTTTACCTTATTCAATATATCACGTATTAGCAAAAACATAAGTTAAACACAATACTATTTACTATTTATTTATTGCAAATTCCCAGAAAACTGGCAATGAAGCCATTAGTTCTCTGGCATTCCAATATCTTTGACCAGTATATATATTAAAAATACGAGTGCAGAGCATGATTCAAGATAGTTAGCGCCAGAAATTTAATCTTGTTTACACAAAGAACAAAAGTTAGGAGATAAAGCTGTAGCAGATTTACTGTTATCCAGGCTACACCACAAGAAGATCTGTTTATTTACTAAATTATATTTACATATTTCTTCATTGGCATACTATTTCAAGGATAAATAAAAGTGAATTTCAGCGTTTAAAAATAAAAAAGCTTGGTACTTCATTTATTTTCCTTTCGTAAAATAATGAGTCATTTAATTGAATCATAAGAGTATTATTTAACAAAACACCGTAATCATTAATATCATTATGAGCTAACCTACAGATGTAGGTAATGAGAATAACAATACACATGTTATTTGTTTCTGTGTCTATTACATGTTGATTAAACTAAGTTGATTTGACCAGTAAATAACAAAACAGCAATTTTGTTTGTCCAGTAGTACAGTATTTTCTATTAAAATAGTAAGCTCAAAGTCCGGTAATTTGATCCAACTTTTTACAAACGTATAAAAAATTTGTTTACTTATTTCACTATAGTGTAAATGTATTTCACGGTAGTTTTATTATGTTTACTACACTAAGAGCTTAGATATTAATTTTTCCCTAATTCTGATGATCATTTCTTTGTTACTTTTTTTTACAAAGAATTTAACCCAAAAGTGTTTGGTTTGATTGGTTGGCTTGTCAGTCAATGATCATTTTTTTGTACACTAGGGCTATTAGAACAAAACCTACTCAAGAGTGTTTGCACATATGTTAAGTTTCAATGACATTTATACAGTTAAACAGTCGGTTAGACTATAGGGTGTCCCTTTGATTCTTGTTGTGATCACGTTTGATAGCCAAGCTGAGCAAAACCGAATCGTGTTCTGGTTGGTTTAGATCCAGTCGAGGATCTGATTGGTTTATCGTTTTTAGAAATTTGAAAATACAACGGACGTTACGTTATTTTTGAATGTTAGCTTAAGTGAAACAGCAATAAACTTATTCATAGTTTATTGCTGTTTCATTCGAAATCGATTAATAAAATCGATTTTGAAATGAATAAAAAATAATTACTATAGGAAAATTTTGTTCACGCATCATTTGTTCCAAGTGGTTTTCAGACGTTTTAAAAAATTCATTATTATCAAAAATACTTTTAACTGCAGATATATTTTGTAATAATATTAATCAAAATATATTCCTAAATTAATAAATATTGACAAAAATAAGAATTTTCTCTCTAGTCAACATTCAGAATACTATTTCAAATTACAGCTTTTAAAATATCAAATTTTAAAACTATATTTTCATATTTAAGAAATATATATTTTTAATGCCCGGCTACTATTAAGATTTCTACGATGGATTTCACTGTGTAGATTTCTATGATGGCACACTTACTGATGGTTCCGAAAGTGGGTCTTCGTAATTCAGAAAAAGGGACCAAGAAGTCCACTAGACTTAGTGTCACTCCCAGAGGTATCAATTCACATGTAGGTTATTGTGACTACGACATATTTTACATGCCTCAGCCGACATTAGTGAACATGAGGCATCTTCGGTTGGTATAAGATTCATATTCATTAGCTGCCGATAAAGTGAGCGAATGTCATAATCAATCAGACCATCGCAGGCTTAACAATTATAAACATGCTTAAAATATGTATCGTAATTCATGAGAAAAAATTAAGATAAAAATGCATGAAATATATTATCAGATGAATGCAATTTAAAAGCAAAACGCGAAACCAATATTTTTGTAACTTTTAAATTAAAGCTATAAAATAATCTAATAATGATGTCGATGTAGGTTTCTTTTCACAAAGAATTTCTACGATATCGAATAATATTTCTTTTAAAACAAATAGCAAATCAAGTTCGCTATTAAATCGTGAAGGGATGTCAGAAGCAAAGAGAAATTGCTGGGGAAGCGATGATAATTTCGAGTTCGAAAACCAGTTTAAAAGATGAAGATTGCTGTTTTCCATAAAATTTCAAAAGAAAAAGAAGTTCTAAAACCAACTTATTTAATGAAGCAGCAGACGGGAAGAAGCACCATAATTCCCTTGAGTGAATTAGAATACATGAATAATAATTCTACACTTTAGTAACTTTCAATATGCTACCAAATATCGTTTGAATTAACGTTGTTGCCAATATATCTTTTCAAAAGCATCAAGTCCGAAATACTCTAAAAATATTATTTCGGAATATTTTAACTCAAAAATTAAATTTTTCCGGGAAAATTTACAATTCATGAGGAAATCAAATTAATTTTAGCAATTAAACTTGTATAAATTATTAATCACTGAAATTAATATATTATAATTAATTACTGAAAATTAAATTGCATATTATTGTGTTTAAACTCAATTGCAAGAATAAGTTGTGACTGATGCTATTGAGCAGTTTTTATGTCAGCTAAAAACGCAGAACTACGATTCTCGCGAATAAAAACTTCCATCATTGTTTACCTTTCGAAGAGGTTAAGAATGCAAGGAGGAAATAATCAAGGTTTCTAGATTTAGATTAAATTTATATAATTACTTTGAATTTCCAGGTAATGGAATCATCATAGTGTTCTAATCTATTCTTAGTCTACAGTTAAAAGGTATCACGCGCAAATAACAAAAATACATATCCCAGTTCTTATAGAATGGAGAATCAACATAATTCGAAAGTTACTGAATATGATTATTAATCTGGGAACAATATTAATGTAAAATCCAAAAGACTTAATATTCAGTCTTTTGGATTTTACATTAATATTTTATTAGTGCTCCAGCAGATGGAGCCACCAGTATTTAAATTAATTCGTATAAGTGTAATCCACACCATGGCTGTTTATTTATTTGACATATGGTCATTTTCAGCACATAGGATCTAATTTGACTGGCACTTATGATTTAAAATGTATTCCGAGAACAGCAAAAATCTACATCTTGAATAAGAATCAAACCCATGAGCTTTTGAACAAAAGGTAATGGACTAGTCTTTCATTTAGCAGCGCAGTTTAGTTAGTAAAGTTAGTATAAAAACTAAAATTTAATATAGTTACTTTCAATTCATGGTTTTAGTCATTTTTAACATTAGCAATAAGAATTAGTTTAATTTTAATTATCAGTAAAGTTGTTAATAAACGAGTTAAATTGCATGGATATAAACTGCATTCCAATATAAAAATTTATTCTTGTAATAACATATATTTTATATTTGCTGAACACACTAAATTTGATAACATTATTTTATGCTTTTAACAACATACATATTACTCTCAAATTCGATAGTATTAAGGTTGGCAGCAATTGTTTACTATATCACACAGTTTGTTGTACTAGTGCATGAATAATCTATTTTTCCCATGGTCTTTCACATATACAAAAAGCTGTTAAGCAAAACCCTCGCGTGGTTAGGAACATTAAAACAATTCAACCTAGTTGAACGTGTTTTGAGTATAAAAGCTATTGAATATATGACACGTGTTTGCAATAAGCAATAATGGAGAAAAAAAAAATATATTTTTAAGTGAAAAAAATAACTTTGAAACTATAACGGAGTTCGGTTCATATTCATAAATGTATTTGCATTTGCGAATGGATGTGCTCTCTCTCTTTATATATATATATATATATATATAATACTAATAAAATAAAATCAATATATTTTATCATATATCATGAGACAATTATACTTATTTTCCAACAGGAAAAAAGAAAATGGTTGAGCACTGGCAAATAAATAATATTACCGGAAAAATTACTTTAATAAAATCGACATCAATAAAACAACCAATAAAAATTTCTGAAGCCATTAAGATTTTTTACATTGGAATTTGCCTCACCATATAGCAAAAATTCAGAAACGTAATTTATCAAGATAATATTCAGAATAATGAAATCTAATTCATAAGTTTTTCAGCCAGTGACAAAACTAGGAGATACAATGTAACCCTCCCATCAACGTTATTTCGAAATTCCAAAATTCTAGTTTGGTTTGTCGCTCAAGAGAGCTAATTCGACCGTAGTATGACTTTTAAAGAAGAAACCCGAATCACTACAAGCGTTCAAATCAGGATAGAGTCGAATCCATGAACTCTCAAACTGAAAGCCCAAAAGTTGACCTTTAGCTAGCACCTATATTCAAAGTTAAAAACAAAGAGAAATGTTTTGGAATTTACTTCATATCAATAAATTGCTTAGAAAAATTAAAATAAGTTTTAAACCCAAGTTAACACGCAAAATATTTGTAATTGAAATAGAAATGGTTCTAGAAACTACTAAATCAGAAACGTAGACATCAAGTCTGCATTAATTTACAACTATTTTTTAAGTAGTATTGATTGTAAGACTGAAACGAATATGCGACTTAGCTTTAACAAAATTTAAATTTTAGCCAACTATTAACAAATATATAATGATTTTAATCTCAGTAATAAATCATTTCTCATAATAATTTTCCTTTATTATGTCTTAATGTCCCACTCTCTATTCACTTTATTAATTCCTTTATGAAAATTCCAAACTCAAATCCATGTTGATTATCTAGCAACGCGTGTTTAATAATTAATAATTTAAATAGGATTTACAGATTGAGGTATAAATTTACATTTATTTTTATTAATAAGTTACATGGTTATTTGTGAGATCCATATGTTTGACAAGACTTTTAAAAATGCAAACTGTAAATAAAATGTTACAATTTAAATACCATATGAAAATCAAAGAGGTCCAAAGAAGTTGACATGAGAATGTCAAAACTGTTTAAAACTATCGAAAAATATAATTTTTTACAAAATTTTCTGTAAAAGAATGGAAAAAATTTACTGATTAAATGCAAAAAGTTCCCCATAAAATGTTAGGTAAATTGTCTGTATTCAATTTTTAAAAAATGAAACTGCTTATGATCAAAAATACTAATTCCGAAAAAAGATAATAGTGTATCTAAAATCAGAAATAGCTATGGAATTTTTTTCATGTTTGATAATATGAATTACTATACTTTGTATCGGAAAAAGGCAATTTTTTCAAGCATATGAATCGGTTGAATATTACACTTCTAAGTACTTATTATATATTAAAGAACAGATTTTAGATAATGGGTTGCTGTAAAATGTACAAATATTTTTTTACTTCATTGTAAACCGTTTGTAAAATAAACCTTTACAAAATGCATATTTAGTGAAATAAATTATTCAAATATTTTAGAAAGAAATTCTAATGTTTTCTTACAACATTGCGACATGATTTTATATAAGAATGCTAAGGAATAAATAATACATTTCAAAGAGAACTAGTCGTATTTATCTAAAATAGAAACTTCTCTCCTACTTTAAATCGAAACTAGTAAATTTCCAACATCTGCAACATTTGCATAACTCGTAAAAGACCGACATTTTACGAAAATTCGAGTGAAATACTCATTTTCTAAAACTAGAAAAAATGGAACTCCAAGAAACGTAAACTGATATTCGCCATCGAAATATACATTTTACACTTATTTGCATTTTCTAGAAATATTTTTGCGATGATTTAGTCATAGAATGGCGCGAAATCCCATACGTATTTAGAATTTTAATTTTTTTTATGCCATTCGGATGTAAAAAAAAAAAAAATGCCAATCTTAGAACTAAAAAAAAATCTGGCATTATGCATTGATTTCAGACGTATTTTTCTCTTCACAATATTTCCGTGAGGCAAAATCATTTGGCGTGCTTAGTTTCCACCTTGAACTTATCGATTGCTCACTGACTTTTTAGTGCTACAAAGTTTACTACAGTTTCTACTTTTCCATTAAAGGAATAAAGATAGGAAGTTCATGTAATGCTGAATGTGCCAGTAATCAACTATTTATACATGAAAAGAATTGTTTTTACAAACTGAGATTTAGCTTCAGAAATAAATTCGCAGTGAACAATAAGAGAAAGAAGATTAAAACTAAGTGAAACTTTCCTTTTTAAATGAAATATTTTAATGAGAACCTGCAAAAATTTGATCATGCTTAATAAAACATTCTAAAAAATTATTTATTGATAGGGATTACTTTTAATATACATTTTTTGATATAAGGGTTTCATGGTGTTAACATTATATCTATTAAATTAACATCACATCTTAAAAAAATTATCGACATTTTATAATTATTATGTTCTATATTAAAATAATATAGAGTTGACTGGATGGACTATAAGTTTAGTTAAGTCAATATGCAACCAACTTTAAACATAATCAATAAGTGTAAAAACAATCTACACACCTATCTTTAATCAGGATTCTAATCTAGATACATCGTACTGAAACTTTCTACTTAACTTTACTAAGTTGTTAAGACATTAGACGATCATTTTTGGCATACAAAGTTTAGTTTTTCCTTTGTTATAGGACTATTTTTGGCATGCAAAGTTTAATTAAACTGGTACCTATAATTTAAAGTGAAATCATTAAAAGCATTTATACTGAGTTGGAAAATCAAATCCAAATTATTCAACCGAAAGTAGAAGCCTTAAACACTCGGAGGAAAGCTCAAATTTGCTTATGATGGTTAATTTGGATTGTACAAACAATTTGAAATGGATATCGAATCACTATGGACCCAAGGCGACAATCCAACTCGCGAACTGAAGGACAGAATGCTAACTAATCTGATATCAGCTCAGTTTCTTTGTCAAGTGTGTCTATTAATGAGTCCATCCAGTTCACTAGCCATCAAGTCATAAACTGTTATATAAGAAAAAAATGGAAAAATTTATTAATGTTTTTAATTAGGCATTCAAGGACTTATTTTAGCAGAGAAAAGCATATATTGGTATATCCCATCATGTTATAAATACTTTGCTTTTGTCTCAATATGAAAGATCTTTACTGATACAACGGCGAATCAATCTCAACTCTTTATGATTATTGTGCAATCATAATAAAATAAAACATAATAAATATGGGTAAATTGATACTACTTCAATCAAATGAAGCAACATCAACCTTTTCCTTTCTTTCTTACTCTAGAGAAAGAATTTTGAAAAGACAATAGAACTTTGAAATAGAGAAAGTTTGTGAATACAGAAGATACCCCTTTTAATATTTGGTCTTCCTAAGCTGCATTTTAATATTTGGTCTACTTTTAAATAAAATTTATGTTGTTGTATAAGTTTACAAGTTTTATCACGAATTACTGATACTTAAAGCTTCATAAAGCGCTTTTTGAAATAAGTAATATGATATTAGAGACAGCAGTTTTCAAACCAATAATAGATTATTTGGACTTCTTAAGCCAATATTTAGTTGTAAGAGATACATTTTAGTAATACTAGTTTAAAAAAATATTTTGACTTTTCAAGCCATATTCGATTTCGAATGAATCTTGTTGTTCATGCTTTAGCGATTTAATTAATTAAAATTGGCATTTTATTAATTTTGAGAGAACTTTCTTCAATTGCATAAGCTTAGCAAAAAGGCTGAGCTTAGGACGATTGACACAAAAAAGCAAAAGGCTAAATTCTGTGGCATATCAGACCATCGAAGGTCCAAGGTCTACAGTGCCCATATCTATTTTCATGGTTGGGTGCGTTGCTCTTAAACTAAAAATTAAAACCAGAGGATCAGAGGTCTAAATCAACAGTGCCCATATCTGTTTTCTTGACAAGGGCTTTGGGTTGCGAAGCAGGTGTCTCAGTTAGGTGGTCTGCCTAACGCGAAACCCACAGTATTCGATAAAACTAGGAACATAGTTTTATTGACCCGCTGAAAGGCAAAACGGGGGAAAAAAAAGTAATTCCCTAATTTATATGAAATTTAAAAGAAAAACATGGTTTCGTTTATTGGCAGTTTGCAAATCGAAAATCTCAAATATTCAAATATACAAGATGTAAAAAAAAAAAAAAAAAAAAACATATTATATATATATATATATATATATATATATATATATTTAATTCATACGCACAGGTATATTGAAGAAATTATTTCTAAGACATGAGTTATCACAAGAAAATTTGAGTAATGAAAGAATATAAAATAAGATAATTTTGTGTAAATATATTCACAGATATTTAATAACATAGATATGGAAGAGAAATTTCAAAAATAGGAGTTTTGTTAAAAGACAATTCAAATGATCAAAATATATTAGAAAAAAGCATTGCGTATCAAAATATACGCACTTCAAAACATTTCTTATTGTTGTTATAAGAATAAAAATTAAAAAGATGTTATTAGTTTACGCAAATAATTTTGCGGTAATGCTGAATATTTAGAAATATATCAGAAATTTAATTATAAAATGTTGATAATAGATGAAGTTTATTATATTGACACACATTACGTTAACTTTATTTTAGATATTAATAATTATTACTTTTTGCGTTTGAATTCCTAAAGAGTAACAAAGTGATATTGAATTTCAAGAATTTAGTCTAAAATTGTGTTTAGAATGCATTGTTGGAAGAATCAACATTTGATACCAATTTTTTTTTCTGATTTTGAACCGACTTCTGTAGAAGGGTTATGCAAAAAAGTAATCTATTCCAGTTTAGTTTGATGCCGCTCTTTGGTTGCTATTTATAAACAATTAATTCATGCATGACTAATTTTAAATAAATTCCGAATCATTTCAAACAGCCATATCCAAGGTAGGAGTTGATTTATCAAGAAAAAAAAGTAGCAATCAATAGACAATTTTTGAGAAATTTCATCACTTAACGTCTTTGGATGATTAAAACAGATTTTTTTTAATTTAAAGGATATGAAATTTTTATACCATGACAATAGAAAGTAATTGAGTAATTGACAAAATATCAGAAAATATAAAAAAAAATTTCAATAAACAAACATTGTAGACCATAAAATTAAAACAGTTTTTAATTTGCTCAATTTATTCAAAGAAATATATTAGTATCAGATTAAAAATAAATAATAAAACCTGTATTAACCTAAATGTTAGTTTCCATTATTACAATTTATAACTACCACTTTTCATTTTATTTGGCTTCATTGGCGAAATCCATTTTTTAGAAATATTAAACCATAAGGAATTTTTGACGTTCTTTTAAAACATAATAAAAGAAATAAATAATTTTTTTTTGTGCGAAATGAAAAAACACATCTTCTCTAATTATTTTAACTAGCTCTATTAATATGGGAGATTACTCGTTGTATGTATGAGGAGATTGCTAAAGCGGCATACAGCGCAGGAATCCGGGAAAATTCCCGGGAAACTATGACGTCAATACTTTTTCGTGCGATATTAATTACAGGGATTCTTTGTCATCGCCTGAAGCGCGTGAACATTCAGACGAGAAATTTCCGCCGCGCTCTTCTGATATTACTAGAATGTAAGGCTGCATTAATAACTTCCTCCGCAAAAGCTTCAGATCTTGCATAATTAAGTATCCCGGTAAAATTCCCTCCGTTTCTTCCACCACCTTTTGATCCGCTGGCTCGGCTTTCGAATTTTTACATCTGGTGCAATTTTTCGTTTGCTTTCTCTTCTTTTAGAATAATTTTTTTCAAAAAGTTTTTCAGTCGAATGAATAACGTCATTTGAAATACCTGAGGGAAATTTTTTTAATACGTTTTTTGCTTTGCTTTAAAAAGGACACTTTTTGTTAAAAAAAAAAAAAAAAAAATTATTAATTTATTATTAAATGGCGCGAAGAAAAGTTCAATAAAAAAATAAAGTAATCGGTAAACTTTTGAGGGGAATTTTTCAAATGAATTCAAGTAGAATTTTGTTGCACATGGTTGAGTACGTAAATATTCTTTTCGCAAATTTATACAAAGTACCTTGATTTTAAGTATGAAATGTTAAAGAGTAGTTCAAGCGAATTAAAAAAATGTCATTGCGAGATGAAGGTAAAAAAATTTTTCTCGTTTGGAGGGGGGAAAAAAAAGAAAAAAAAACTTAGAAATTAGGAAACATTAACATAAAATTTGTAAGCTATAATATTAAAAATTTACTAATAAAAAATTTTAGAAAACAGGAATAAAACGAAGAATGAAAAAAGTTGTAGCTACAAAAGAATTGAAAGCATAGATTCATTAATAATCAATTATCAAAATAATAAACTTATGACTTTAAAAACACTTATAAAGCATAATTTTTAATAAGAATTTAATTTGCTAATCTTTCTAAAAAGATTTCAGTTTGCACAGAAAAGTTAAATTGATGCAGGTACCCAGTTTAAAGGGGATTCTGAATCATAACAAAGATCCACAAATATAGGAATCGAACTCACAAACAGCGATTGTTGTATACACTGTTCAGAGTGAAAGAAGTCTAATGATTGTATCTCTCTATCCTTTTAATTGTGATATATTTACAGGTGGATTGATTCCATGAATCCATACTTCTAAGTTATAAACGGTAATTAATTTTATATGGCCCCTAGTTGAAAATATGGTATGTTTACTTAAAATGCTTCAATGCACTATCAAAATAAATTGTTGCATAAATTGGTCAACTTATAACTATATCTCACGGATGCGATACGCAATCTATCATATTCGCGAAATATTTCTTTTTTAGAATTTAAAAATTCTATAAAAGCAAAATTGATTAACTAATTGTGCTTTTCCTGAGATTTTCTTTTTCCAGCCAGGCTGGGAACAAGGGGTGCACTGCTCCACTTTTTCAGCTGAACCTTAATTTGGTATGGATTCCGACTTCCTCAGTACACACGCGCCATAGGTATCTGTTTATAAGGTAGGCAACATTCATACTCCATTTATACAAGAAAAGGACAAAGATAGGAAAGAGAGAGAGAGAGAAAGTACATCCATGCCCAAACCGGGATTCAGACCCAAGACCTCCATATCCGCAGTCAGGCACGCTGACCACTAGGCAAGTTGGGCGGTAGTGCTTTTATATCAAAAATCATAATAATTTCATCACAATAATGTAAATATCATGCATTAAAATATTATTTGAGTAAAATTTTTAAAGGGAATTTTCTTTCACGAGAAAATATGAATTATGACTTTACCACCAGAAAGAGAAGTATAATATAGTTAATTTCTCTTTTAATTATTTGGTGGGACAAGATAAGAAATATTCCTTAAATGTACGCGGAATATATATTGATCAAGTTTCAGTTTAAGTAATCATCGCCAGATCAATGACAAATTATACACCGTGAAAATTTCTAATGAATGAAATATATTTTCGAGCTGTGATAAATATCTTATGAATAGAAAGAAACCTTTCTTGACAAAAGAATGGGAAGATAAAAAAAAAAAATTAAGAATGCGTAAAATGTTGGAATGGTAAAGCGATTTCTGTGATGTCATTAGACAATCAGTACTCTCATTTGACGGAAACTGAAGCCCAGTAACATGATCTTTGTTCCATGAGAAACAGTTATTATGGCTGTTACAAATTGAAGGGCTTCTTTAACTGAGAAATAGGGGTCGTATACAAAGTACTAAAATTTTCTCAAAAGTTAATTCATATTTCTGCAATATATATAAAATGTTAAATACATAATTTGGGAAGTAAAAAGTAAAATAGAATATATTCAAAATTTTTTATTTCTTAATAAAAGTTTATTAATTTAATTTTTACAGTTTTAAAATACAATTCTGAATTCAAATTTTAGTATTACTTTCGTATTTTTTGTATCATTCAGAGTTTTTCATTAAACTATATAATAAACAGTATTTTGAGAGTAATTCAATCAAGATTTTTCTATAGAGATATGTTATTCAAGCAATATTTATCAATATTAAAAGAATGTACATAATTTCGTGGTAAACCAAAAATAAATTACATGAATAATAAACATGCCTAAGTGTATATAGACTATTGAGTTAAACGAGACATTAGCACATAGATAAATATAATATTATATCTATAATAAAAATAATAAAAAACTATATGCATTTTCAAACACACATTACTCAATTCAAATACATACAAAAAGAGGAGGAACACAGAATTGTTCTGATTGGTAGTGCTAAATTTTATGAACATACAAATTTGTATTTTGTAAATAAATAATCATCATATTGTTCTTTAATTGGGTCAAGTAAGATCAAACGAAATTAATAAATAGATTCTTCTATAAATCGAACTTCCAGAGCGTTAATCCAATGAAAAGATACAGATTTTGAAATTTGTGATGTTTAAAAGAAATTCCTATTGTGTTTAGAAGAAGGTTTTAAAGCAAAAAATTTATTTGTTAGCGCTTAAAGTAGTAACTGTTACTCCGAATCCTGAATGTATTTTAAGTGAAGTTTAGGATTTTTTTTTAAACACACACACACACACAAAATGTTTTATAAGCATATAAAAAGAGTGTTTTATTACAATATTTATCAAAAATTATTTAAAATTTGTTTAGTTATGATAATAAATGAAGTATATATATATATATATATATATATATATATATATATATATATAT
>JAPDSC010158294.1:90595-111866 GCA_026290005.1 Latrodectus geometricus
TATATATATATATATATATATATATATATATATATATATATATAAATTCCACACAATGTTATTAAAGACAAGAAATTAAAATATTTTCAACTTTCATGACAACCTGATAGATTTTTAAGACGTTAAGAAGCGAAGTTTTAAGATATAAAAACATTTATGATAAATTTTTCACGATATTTGACATTTTACATGCAACCTATTTTAAATGATGTAACACCATTCGCCTTTTTATTGTTAAATATTCAGAGTTGAACGCAATAATTAAATTTTGAATCCAAACATCAGCTTTTATCTTCTAGATCAACCACAATGGCATCAACGATATTTAAATTAGAAATTGTAAATATGATTTGTTTTTAAGCATATATTTTTTTTTATCGGAAGCAAAGGAGCAATAATAATTTCTCATATTTTGTATGACCTGCATTGGAAAAAAAGTGTTTTAATGTTAAATGATTTTAATTCTTAAATATTAAAAATTTAAAAGTAAAATATAGTTTATAATTATAAATTATAAAACATATTTTACAGAGATTCATGTGTAAGAGATCATTTTTTATCATGAAAATACATTTATCCGATCGAACAATCGTGCAGAAAAATACATTACAGGGCTTTTAAAGGAATGTTTTTATAGTTTGAATGACTTTCAGAAGCAGAAATGCGTAAAACGAGGTAATACACCACATGAAACTGTATCTGTGACTGATGGTAGAAGAAATTAATAATATTTAACACGTTAAAAGATTTGGTCATTCAAATGCGTTAAAAAATCGCCTGGTTTTAGTCTACCGAAAATAAATGTTTTTGAACTCAATTTATCGTCTGCAAGGTATAATACATATATTTTTAAATTGGAAAATTTTACTTCAGATAATCATATAGCACATACACACGCAACCACTGCACTTTATGTATATACTTAAAATTCGTCTAGTCTTTTGACTGCCTATTAATTAAGAATTGAAACATTTATATTCTCTCATAATAAATCATTTCAGCAAAGAAATATAAATATTAAATAAGACGATAATGTGTTACCTTAGTTCTGGATACAGTGAGAAGCAAACATTTGCATTCTTAAAAATCGTTTGATCTTTAAGAAAAATATGAAATAATATCGCCTGAGCATAAAAGTTTAATTAAACCAAATTAGAATGATGCTGAAATTCTGGATACAGTAAATACTGAACATTTAGTATACATCATCCAAAAAATTGTTTGATTAATATGTAAATAACCTATTGCAAACAAATGGGGTTACTTACATTCTCACAGAAAATAATTTATCGTCTACAAAACAAAAAAAACATTTAATCAAGTAGGAACTTCTCTGTGGAAGCCAAGGCATTCCGCATATTTTGTATCTTTCTCCCAAATCCTTTCAATTCTTACGTCATCTCGTTCGGTCATCTTTCACAGAGGAAGAAACCTTACCTTCTCCGGGAACGACAAAAAAAAAAAAAAAAAAAAAAGTTAAAGGAAAGCCATCTTTTACTCCAAATCTATTTTACCGCGACGAAGTGAAATAAGAAAATGGTCTACTACTTCAGCAGAAGGGCGACATCTACACTTTAGGGAAAGGAAAAGGGATAGGGTCTAGAACAAAGTAGATTTATTGCTCGAGTTTCCTTTTACTGCTACGATAGCATAAACTTGAAACTTTTTCAGCAAGAAAGAAATTTATATTTCGTCGGAACTTATGGAAGATATTTTTCGTTCTTATGAGAAACTATGTGTAAAAAGTAAATGGCGGAAAGAAAGGGCGAGAAAATATCTAATACCCTATTTATCCTCCGCTGCCCATTTCCCCAACAACTAAACTCTTTGACATATATATTAGATGAGTATTCATTTTGTTGTTATAGAGAAAATCTTGCCTTTCTAGCGTATGATATACACCTGTTCGGAAATGGATATCTAACTGCTCAGATTTCCATTCCTTTAACTATATGTGAGCCCATTTTCGAGAAGAAAAGTTAGAATACAGCAAGGAATCATGGGAAAAGAAAACAGATTTCCTTTTTTACCTTTACTATTTCGGGATCATAATGATGTGTGATACTTGGCGTAAATTTTTAGGATTGTAATTCTTTTCAATAAACAAAAAATGGGACATTTAAGCAATAGAGGAACTTGTTTAGCCAAACACATAGCAATAATATGGGATATAATTTAAAATAAGCACTAAAACACGGAGAAAAAAAATTAAACATTTAAATTCAATGCATAAAAATAAAAAAGCTATAAACACAAATCACATTTTTATTTTAGAAACAATATCAGTTAAAATATTTGATGTGAGCTAGCATAAATAATTAAAATTACTACTTCTAATCAACTTATAATTTTAATAATTAAATTGTTAATACCAAGAATATTTACCAGGAGGTTGAAGGATATATGTTACATCCGATTGCTTTATAAACTTCAATTAAAAATAATTTTCCAAAGTGAAAATACATACCTGAAAAGAAAAAACAGTTATTGTAGACTACATATTACTTGCATTATACAAAAAAAACTAATAATGGTATAATATGGTTAAATTGCGGTTTAGGTCCCCTTCCTCGCCAACTCGCGAATTTGAAGCGCTTTTACGCGCATGCTCATTAATTACTCTTTTGTTTCAGCCTTTTCATTTGTCTCACTATTAAGTTTCACTTTGAATTAGCGGTATAATTTTCGCCAGGGCATCGGCGTTTTTGGAAACGCGCCAAGCAGGGGACCGAAATCACATTTTCACCAAATTTATATTTCGGATTTCTAAAAAGGTATTAAAATATAATTGTGAATTAAATTTTTAACATATATGACTGATTAATATCCGCAATAATTATGTAATCAATAAAATATTCAATAATACAAGGGTAATATTTATTTTGCTGCACGTAGTGATGCCACAAAAATAAAAGTTATTCCTTCTCGTAAATATTGGTAAGATGTAGTTCATTGCTTTAAGGTTAATTTTTGCTGCCGAGCGCTAATTTAATTGGAGCTTGCGATTTTAAGATTGGTGTCAAACTTTCTGCTTGAGACAGGAGTGTGGTCCGAAAGTTATGTTATATAAAACAGACAGGGTAAAAAGGTGAATATTCAACTATCACAATGAAAATATGGGAATTATGTCGAGATACTAGAAATATGGTAATTATAATATTTATTTTTTATGGCTTTGATTCATTTGTCTACCTATGGTCACAGTTTACCTTTGAGGGTTAATTCTATTGGGACCTTAGCTCTTACGAAGATTTGAATTATTATAAACAATCACACTTGAAATAAAAATTGGACCCGCAAACCCTTGAACAAGAAAGATGTGAATAACTTCACCAAAACATTAAATAAATAGAAATGAATACATAAGTATGTATTTGAATACACATTTAAATATGGATTAATACATTCATAATTTAATAAAATTGTGAGCAATATTTTTAATACCTATTTCAATAAGCCAAAACAATAAAAGCTTGCATTATAAAATATTGAAACATTTGTTAAAATTTTAGTTAAAAAGATTGAGAAACAATTTCATCTATTTTATAAAAAATAGAGTCATATAAATTAAAATAGCAATTTTATTGTATTGTATACAAAAACATTTTATGATTAACCATAAAGTGGTTGTTTCTTTCGTTATGGTTGAGATCATGTGTACGTCACTTTATTTTACTTATAATTGGTCTATGAATTAAATAATCATTTTCACCAATAATGTTGAATATACAGTTTTGTCCCCCAATCAAAAACAAGTAAATTTGTCAGTGGGATTAGCTCTTCAGTGAGCAGTTGGAAAGAAAATTTTGGCCAACATCTTAGTGGGATTGGTTATTTTATATATTATTGGAGATTTGTCTCTCTTGATACCGCTATTAAAAATAAATACTTATTAATCATGAAGTAAAGATAAATTTATTTCATGCAGCATGTAAGGCCCATTAAATACTAATATTTGATTGTTTATGCAAGCAATAAATAAATTCACTTTATGGTTAGTTTACATTGGCAAGGACGATTTAAATGTTTATTATTTTAAAAGGCTTATTAAATTTTGCTTCAAAACTAATTCTTAAAATAGGAAACTTAAAAAAAATATAATAATTTTATTCATAAAAAAATTAGTGATAATTTAATATTGTTTACATAAAGTTCCTTTTTAAATTTTGTATATAATTTTTATATTTTCATTTATAGCATATTTATCTTTTATACACGTAAACCTTGTTGTCAAATTTTACATACAAACCATCTTGTTTATCGCTTCCATTATTTTGTACATTTTAATGCATTAGAGATCATAGTTAGTAGCATACTTGAAGAAAATATTTTAACACAGCTTTGGATATAGAGTATTCATGTGTATTTCCAAAAGAAGACAACTTATTAAAAACTACTAGAAAATTGTTCTCATTTTCAGCAATGGTGATCGTGCTCTATGGTTGTAGTTAAAAATAAATTATATTCTAACAGAAAAAAAATTGTAACACAAGCAGACAAACACATTTTTTCTGTTCTAGTTTATGTAGAAGCACTTTTCCCTTCTAAAATCAAAAGTTATTCAAAATATTAAAAAAAACAAAACAAATGTTTTAAGCAACATAAATTTCAAAATGAAATCTAGATTCGTTTATGTTACCAAATTGCTTGTTATTGTGCAGCACTACAACGGAAAAATTTCTTCCATAAAGATTTGAATGTTCCATCGTTTTCCGAGTCTTTTAACCTAACATCAAAGAGAAAAGTTGGCAGCGAACACACCGTTTTAGCGATTTGAAAATTGTAAAAAAATGACTTTTGTAATAGATTTGGCACAATTTCAATGATGCGCTTCATTTATAAACGCATATTGCAGTTTGGACTAAAGTTGCTTCCTGCTTTATTTATTAGCATGGCACGCATGTATCCTGAATTTTTAGCGCAATATTTTTGTTAATTTAGTTGTTAACAATAGCTTTTAAAAAAGCATACAAAATAAAATGCACGAAATACAATAAAATATTTATACTATGATCGATTTTTTCCTTTAAATTAATAATTAATTTTAATTTTTTTTTTATTATTTTTTTTAGATGTACGAAAAAAATACTAACGATAATGTACAAACCATCTCATTTGTGTGATGAAAATTTGTTATGACATGGAAGACGAAATAAGATTTGAGTTGAGTAACATTATAAAAATCTTGAAATTGAAAGAATTATTAGGTTGGGGAAAAAGAAATCCATTATTTTTACGTGAACTTTTTGTAACTTCTTTTGGATTCACTTTGTAAAAAGGTTTAAAACAGCTTTCATGTAGATATTTAGGTCGTGCGCGTTACGACTGCTGACATGCGGTTAACTTCGATCATTTTTGATATTTTATAGACATTTTCGACGATGCTGTATCCACATGCGAGGTGCATCTCTAACATCAAAAATACCCGAACGGAATCGACGAAACCAAAATTGTGCGTAACTGGTTGTTACAGTCATATATAGGACGATAAACACCTTTCACAATTTTAGCCACCTGGTTAGCATTTTCGCCATTATAAAAGAAAAACTAAATTGTATCGAATTTTCTGTTTGATTAATTCAGTTATGAGTACAAAGTTTTAATAATAGAAGACAACAAACAAAAAACCGCAAGAGAATATTTTAGTGTCAAATGTCACCTTTCCAATGAGCATAAATTTGAAATTGTTTGATAGACACCTCACGAGATAGCGATCACTACAGACGTCTACCGAAAAAATAATGGATAACGTTTTCCCCAACATAATAGTAGACAATTTGATGACAGCTTGTAAAGCATTATTAATCATACAATACAATCAACCGTACGAAAGCAATAATGCACTAATTGTTGAAGTAGACATGTGAAATAGTGTTTTTCCTTGACGATAGTGGTGCATTAACAACCTGCAAACAGTTAAGAAAGACAGATACCATAAGCACAAACTCTTAGACTAAAATCAAGCTGGATATATAATGCATTTTCCAGCTGAATTTATAAAATCCAAGAAATTAAAATTGTAAGCAATGATATAGGGGAGGACTTTGGCTGCGAAGTTAACCATTGCTTGAGTTACTATCATTTACCACTGTCTACATAATGGATTCGATCATTTGGCTGTTAATACTAGTTTAGTTCTACAAAACAAAATGGATTGAGGAGGACTCAATCTGATCTTAATATATGTCTTAGGTTTAATAGTAGTCATTGTCGTGCAACAAAGATAGGAACGGATTTCTTTTTGGTGTACACACATTTGTTGGTTTGACTTATTTGACGCTTTAGTGCACGATGGCCAATTTGATCGACACTTATAATTTAAAAAAGATTTCGAACCATTACAACCATTAACAGCCAAAGCTAGAATCCCTTCCACAAGAACTAATGAAGTGAAAATGGAAGCCACTATTCAGAGGCCAGCCTTACAAGACAATTGTTGGATGAATGCTTAGGTATTTTCTACTATTGTGACTTGTGAATACGGCTAACCATCAATTAAAAGTTTTACCAGAAAGAATGATATGCTAAAGATGCTTAAAATCCAGCCAACAGCAAACACTGAAAGTGTTGCATACATAATTGTCAACATCAACATCTATATCCTTTTCTGGGATTCAAAATCAAGTTTAATGAATGAAATGGAATACAGGAAGCAAATTTGATGAAAAATAAAAATGATATTTTAGTTTAAGAATACATTTAAAGAAGTTTTATTTACTAGAGATTTTACTAGTCTTTTTAAAAAATTTAAAACTCAGTATATAAAGTGGAGAGCATGAAATGTAATTTTCCCATTTACAGCACACTAAAAAATTTCGTAGATTACCATATAGACCCACTTCATGGTTTCCCAGAACAAAACTGGGACAAAACTTGAGGTTTATAAATAAAACTCCTCACATAGAAGTAGCCGTTAGGGCTTCAACTAGAGCGCGGAAAACCTTTCCTCATAAAATATTCTACACGAAGTGAAAATTCTCATCAAAATTCATGCGAGGGTCTTGACTTTATCATGAGTGTATACATAGGAGTCCGACTGACACCATGTCGAAACTCAGGGTAAACAAAGCATGAATTTACTTTTTTTTTGTTTTATTGTACACTCTGACGCAAGCTTTCGTTTCTCCCATTCCAATTGTTTGAGATTCCAAAGTTTTAAAATAATTCAAAAACACAATAGAAATTTCTTACAGCTGTGAATTTATATAAATACGAGTCACATATGTATATCGCAATTTTTTTATATCGAGATGTGCATCCATATTTTAATATATATGTATATATTTCATAATATATACATTATGAAATCAATTAAATAAGAATTTCTACTACTTGAATGGTTATACTTATACATTATTATAAAGTTTACACATGATTTTTGCATTCTCCAAAACAGTA
Organism: Latrodectus geometricus; assembly: GCA_026290005.1. Classification (NCBI taxonomy): domain Eukaryota; kingdom Metazoa; phylum Arthropoda; class Arachnida; order Araneae; family Theridiidae; genus Latrodectus; species Latrodectus geometricus. The sequence goes on from JAPDSC010158294.1 coordinate 97,994, forward strand.
TAAATAAATCTTTTTATGGGATTAAATACTCACATTAATTAAATGCTAAATTTATTAAGCATTTTATTAATGTGGGTAGCTGAACACAGAAAAAAATAATACACCAGTAGTGGATGAATAATTCATATAATGATTATAAGTACAGGGTACGCTACACATTTCAATGGAATCATTTATTTATTCTGTTATATGTGTTCATAATTGTTTCAATTTATTAAAAATAAGCAACTTTGATCATTCATATTAACCATATTAGGATCATTAATTTGTCCAAAATAAACCTTTTGTTTTAGTTATTTACATAGCACTTTCAGCAAAAGAAAATACCAGTTACTAGCCTTCAATACTGGATTAAAGAATGCGCAAGAAACGTTTTTGCAATTTATGGGACCATGCATTTTTCGGAGAAGATGGTCTTAAACGAGGTCTTGGCCACTAATAATTTGATTCATTGCTTACGGTCATTTTTTGCCCACGAAGATGGACTTATCTGGGACCTTAAAGTACATCCCGAACACAAATGTCCACTCTTGAGTTGGAAATCGGTCTCATGAGTTGAAATGAAGTCAAGAGCATTCAGAACACAACATAATTTGTTCTATACAGATTATGACAGCGTGCATATTGTCTATCTACTAATATCTTTATAAATAATAGCTTAATAATTTTGCTATAATACAAATTCTACACTCTGTCATTAGAATTATATATATATTATACTAAACTATCCTTTATTTTGAAAGCCCAGACAATTGAGTACGAACGCATTAAGTCCTGCTTGAGGCACAAAGGGCGCAATTAACAGCACCATGTATGTTAGGCACCCAGTGGGTGTGCCATCGTAACCCAGAAAGTGGATGGATTCTCGTAATTTGGAAGCAATGGCTAAGCAGAAGACCCCAGAACGAGGCTTGCAACCCCAAAGAGCTCTAATTTCACTTAGAGGACATTGCATTCCTATTTTGCATGTTCCAACCGCTGTTAGTGACCACGACGTATCACGTATCTTTGATTGGGTCGATAAAGAGCACATTTATCTTCCACCAGCAAGATCTCCTCTACACACTCTCTCAAATCAGGCCACAGTGGACTCTTATATCCCAAATATAACGTTAGAGCTCGATTATTTATCAACAAATCTGCTAATAACAATGTAAGAAAAAATATTTTCGAAATCAACGCACTATTAATGCTTTGTAGTTTTATTAAATAAAAAGTTTTTATGAAGTTTGCGTATTGGTATTTAATTTTTAAGAATAATTAACTTAATGTGAAGAGGGACTAAACAAAATACAAGAAAATTAAAATGAGAAAATATTATTATTCATTAATAAATTTCAATCACACATATAGCTACGCTATTACACAAATTGATTTAAAATAATAAAATGCCCTATAAGTAGTTTCTAAAAATAGATTCCATGAACAATCAGACTCTTTTTTATTTAAATCATTTAAGAACGTTAATTAGAGAAATTCGAAATATTTACAACGAAAAAAAAAGAAGAAAGTTTTTTGCGAGATCATTAAAACGTCTTGTAAGGAAACTGCTAAATGTAGAATCAATATTTTAAGAAAGGAAAATGCTCTTAAAACAAAAGTATATTTCGAAGTGAATGCATTAAAAGATGTCTGACAAGCAAATGAATGCAAAGAATGGATTAAAAGATCGACAGAATTTATTATCACATTTTAATAATGCTCATGGTATTAATGACGGAGGAAGAAAAGTGAAACAGATAAAAAAATTTAAGTGCAAAAAATCATTTGAAAATTATTATGAGGATTATGACATATGAACTCAACATAATTACTCCTTTTCTCAATCTCCATAAATAAAAAACAAAGATCAATAATTCGTTTATATATAAAGTGTAGATAATATCTTATCTGTGCCTTTCAAACCTTGTGATAGACAACCTAATGCATAAAGGCTATTTTAAGGCATATTAACAACCAACACGTAGATTTCCTTGTGGGAAGACGTTTCATTGATAATATGCTATATTCGCAAGGACAGAAACTAGGAAAATATCCACCAATACCCAAAACAACCAAGCACCAACCGGGTCTCAGTTTCAATCCTAGTCACTATTCAAAAATTGGAAGGAATGTTTCTTTCTACAAGTGCCTCAATTAAGTTCCTATCCACTTCAATTTGTCACACATTCTACAAAAATTCATTTCTGAAGGCAATCAGCTGAGAATAAAAACTTACAAAGGCGTACCCCTCTTTGCAATTGGTAATGATCCTAGTTTTCCGTTAGATGGAGATGCTAACGAATTTTGAATTGATTTTCAATATAAATTATGTTAAGGAGAATTTAGAGTATATGTAAAAATTTGGATACATAATGGTATTTTGAAGAATGTACAGATGTTTATGTACATTTTGTTTTTTAAATGCTACAGGATTCAGCAGAAAAAAACTTTGAATTACACTGAATTGTTTTTGCACATAAATTTGAAATTTATAACCAATATAAAAAAGTTATATACAATATGCCCACTCAAATATCTTGCCACGTTCTTAATTTTGAAATAGCTATCGTTTTCATAAAATTGGTGTTATTTTAACTATTTTCGTAAAAGTCTATTTTCATAAAATAGATTATTTTTCCGGCAAATGCAAAATAGCGGTATCTCTTTTGGTTCTCAGTAAAAAATAGTGGTTTAAGCCTCGAAAGTTGTTATCTAAAGTTAAAGAATCTTAGTACTGACTGTCTTTAAAAACAGACAATCAGACTAGACAATATGTAGGTTAAGTAAAATAGTGTCGCAACAATTCAACAAGCGTTAGTTCGAATTTTTTACAGTATACAAATGCGAAAGGAATACCTCGCCTGTTCACCTGAGATAGTTATAAGAGATATCTTCTATTATGTTGATGGTCATGGATATTTTTACAGTTGAGTAGTGTAAGATTATGTTATTACAACGGTTAATGTGAATAGAATCACGATTACACAAGCTATGTTTCCTTGCAAACCCACAGGAATCTCATCAAACCCTCCTAACTGCTGCAAGGCATTTATAGGAGACAGACAACATGAATCGAACTCCATCTAGCGAATTCATTCGGATGAGGTATTAGCATTTGCTTCGCATATGTGATTGTAGAACAAGAGAGCTCAGTTAACCTCTCTAGAAGTCGGGTTTGAAAAATCTTAAGGGAATTAGGGACTTTTTGTAACTATGATCACTTATCTGTTTTTATTAGATTGGAATGCAGAATGATGCTATGCATGCTGCAAAAATGTCCAGCCAACATTCTTAGTAGACGTAGTGGGGAAGGCTGAGACATACTTTTAAAGGAATGGCAAGTACAATAGCCAAACCTTTACTGGCAGTTAGCAAATCCTATATGTCCTACGTTTGATATATATGTTGCTTTTTATGTTAGGTATAAGCTGATCGAGCCAATACTTCACGATGCACATTAACGGATGTACGATATTTACAATGACTACAGTAAATAATACCCAATTTTGTGTAGAACCTCTGGCATTATTTCATCTTAAGAATCTTTAACATGGCAACGCAACTGCTTACAGGACGTCTCGAGTGAAGCAATACTTCAAGGAATTAAGAAACTAAATAATTGGTTATGGAGGTGTCGAAGATTGGCCTTCAGGTTTGCCTGATTGGTCTCCACTGGTCTTCTGCTAGTGAGGATATTTGAAAAAGCAGGTATATACTCGTATAAACTCTCCACAAACTTTGCAAGACCTTGAAGAGCAAATTACTGACGTTTATGCCAAAAATAGCATGCTTAGAACTCCAACTTATGCAACGTGACACTCTAACAAGGATCCAAACATCCATTGCAGCTGATGTAAATGATGCAAATCAAGAAAAACCGAATGCGTGCTTTAATTGTTCAATTTCTCGCATCAATATACCCACAGGTATATCACGATGATATTGAATATCATATTCAACTTTAATTTATCAATGTTCTACAACTTCACAATTAACTTTTTTACTTTATCGCTTTTCATTTTCAAAAAATGCTAACTCTGAAATTTTCCACTAGATGGCGCCTTAGGTGGTTGTATTCAATAGCGCATGACAACTGTACTGCATCCAGACAAAGATATTAGTATAGCTGTAACCATTCAGAAGTTAAAAGAATGGAAAGGAACTTTAGTGGGCATATTGTATAAAGTTTGTTTTATTTTCTATTTATTGTGTACCCATAAACATACAACGTGCTGTTTGCCCATAATTTTTAAACTTATTTTAATACAAATTTGCTATTTTAAAATAGTTGCACATATAACTCCCTAAAAAAACAATACATAAAATTCTTTAATATATTAAAAGTATTTTTGATATTGAATTATTTGGAAACTCTAAATTTTAAGGCATACGAAGGACAAAATATTTAAATTTAAAACCAAAAAAAAATTGTTAAAAAAAGGGATTTTTTTGTTGATAAAAGTCGTGTATTCCTGAAATTACTATGCAGAAAAACGAAGCTGTTTGTCAAACATTTCTTTTGTAGAAACATTTGAATGTAAAATATAAAGAAACGAAAAAATGCTGAAGCCTAATATTCCACACTGCTTGAAGCACTATGGGAATAATAAAGGGAAACCGTTGCTAGAATTCCTCAAACTCGAAGTCATTTTCCCTAACACGAGATGCCTACAAATTTACATACTGCATAAAAACGACCACCAGAAGAGAAATTGTCCTTTGAAGTTTCTCTTTTTTATTTAAGCTCTGATTGAATTTCCCTCCAAGGAGAAACAACTTGAGATGCAAAAATTACAGTTTTCTTTCAAAACAATGAAACAATATCTTTTTGAATATAATAAAAACAAATTTGACCAATTTTAATTATAAATATATATTTATTGAATGTAAAAAACACATTCTGATATCAAATTTGCGAATAGCTTAAAATTCTTAGTTTTAAAGATGGCAATAGCTAATAAGTACTTTCATGAGCGAATTTCATCAGAATTATCTCCAGGTCTCTTTAAAAAACACATTAAAAATCCCCACAATTACTTTAATTGTATCCTTTACACGAAAGACCTTTTTTTGATGAATAAGAGCTAAAATTATTGTCTTAACCAATTCTGTTGCGTCATTAACGCTAAAAGAAACTTCATCACCGAAAAACTGACTCAGCTATTTGATCAAACTGAGTCAGACGAACTTCGTACCACAGACGCTTGAATTCGAATGTTTATAGGAAACAAAAGACATCGTTAATTAACTTTTCAACAGTGTATACATTTTAAAAGCTCTAGTTTTAAAATTTGAGTTATTTATATATTTGTTTATAAGTATACCAAATGAATTTTTTTTTTTTATAAAATTCAACCAGAAAGGCTGAAAATTTTCTAGTTTGTATTCAATTTTTTTATTGCCATTTTGGAATGCGAATTAATTTTACTGTCGTGCATGTGTGTTCCAATCAATGCATAATTTTTTTGAATAAATTTATACTGCTGTGTCGGCAAAAAGGAAGTAAGAATTATTACAAATAAATACAATTAGTTTTATAATAAGGTGTAAACAATTTTAATTATGAAAAATAATCTTTAAAAATATGTAACTTCTAGTTTGAAAAAAATTTAAAATGCTGTAATCTTAAATAGATAAGAACAGATAACAGAGCTTTTAAACATTGTACATGAATATATGCTTAAATACGATGAGGTAAAATAAATTTGTGTATGTCAATGTTTATACTTATAATTTTCATAGTTTATTAAACCAAATAAGTAAGAAATAAATATAAAATGTTATTTAATATTAATTTATTCCTTAATTATAAAGCAAATTATTTTTCGCTGAAAAAAATTTAACATGCCTTGTATACATCGGTTTTGATTGGGAATGTTTGTTATCGATTTGGAAAACTACATAAATTAAAATGTTATGCATTGTTAAATGCTGCCAGTTTAGTTAAGAAATGCAACCATTTCGTAGTCAATATAAAACTAAACAAGTTTGAAGGGGAGATTTGTAACAGAGTATGTTTCAAAATAATATTTTTTGCTAAAGATATATCATGAAGAAGGTAAGCAAAAAATTTTTAAGGTTAAAAAAAACTAAGAAATAATAGTTTAAAACACTTCCTCCTAATTATATTTTTAATATTAAATTTAATTAGGAGGAAGTGCTTATAGTAATATAATAATTAAATTTTTATATTACGATTATAATAAATAAAATGTATATTATATCTGACGTAATAGCTTTTAAAAACTTTAATGAGGTAAAACATTTCTAATTGTTCGTTTTTCTTCAGATTAATAAATAACGAAACACAGATTTCTCTGAATGTCATTTAGCAAAAGCATTTGCAGAAATTATTAATCTTAAAACTTTGTGTGTAGTTTATATCTGATAAAAACAAACTTTCACCAAGTTAACAACAAATGTAATGGCAGCAAAACATGCAAACGAAATATTGTCAGTTATTTCTTGGTTTGGCAACATGACAAGTAAAGAACATATCGCTGCCAATAAGAAAGACAGAAATGTTTATACACTTTCCATATCACAATTAAAACCATGCGTGGAAAATGGACATTTGAAGGCAAAAGCATTTTGAGCCCATTTCTATAATTAGATTTGTTTTTCAAAAAGAGAAAAATGGAGAAATTAGGGGCTATTTTGTAATTTTCTTTTTCCTAATTCTAATGAAATTCGCAGTATGCTTTTTGTTACCCAAACAATTGTATTAAAATATAATAAACACATGATTTAATGGTAATGTAATTTTGTTTTATTAAAAAAGTTTTTAGTTATTAAAATTGCAGAAATGCTTTTATTTATTTTTATATCAAATTTAATCTGAAAATTACAGATTTACAAGAAAAATTTATTTAGGAAAAAAACTTCAAATCATGTAGATAAGAGTTTAATGAAGGTGAAGCCTTATTTCTGCGCTGTGATATTTAAATTATAAAGTAATTTATATCTATTTATGAAAACAGATTTATAAAATTTTTTAAAAAGGTGACATTTTTAAGAAAAAAATCTTCTTTAATGATTCAATATTACCAAACACTGATATTTTACTATTTTGAATGATCTATTTATTCGTTATTATTTTATCAATATACCTTTCAATGTACAGATAAGTTTATCAGTGAGATGCATTGTGACACCAAAATTAAATATTGATCAGAAGGAGTGTTTGGTTCATTAATTGTTGTATTCAGAACTACTGTAAACAATTATGTTCCGCCTCACTATGACCGTTTACTTTGTGAAGAAAGACCTGGATCGTGAATCAAAGCTAATAGTGAATAATCGAGATACGAATTGGTATTCTTGTTTTATTTATTTATTTATTTTTTTTTTTTACGAACGTTTGTCGGAGATGGTGCATGAAAAATTTCCAGATTTTTCTTCCTTGGAAAGCGTGAAATGTCCCATTAACAATGAACCGTACTCTTGAAAGTTAAAGAGAGGACGCACATTTAAATGCTTAATGAAGTCTTTGGCTGTTAAACTATCCGCTGTGCGCGTTCCCAAATAGTCATGTACGAGGATAGTATCAAACTCAAGAACCATTGAACTGAAAGCTAGAGATAAACATTAAGCTATTATCGCTAAATATTAGCCGAATATTTAACACTCTGATGATCAATAGGGGAAAAAGATTTGGAAGGGTACCATGAATTCATTTATTGAATTGCTTGTAGTTTAAAATTGAAGTCATGTCAAAAGAAATTTCAGCTTCGTTTGACCAAATCCATGATCACTGTGAAGATAGTATGTGCACTCCTAAATACTAATAGAGGATCCTTCTAACTGAGTGTAAGCTTTATGCAAATACTATTAAAAAGAACAACATATGAGGTGTTAATTTTGATACTTGACAAGAATTATAATGGTTGCAAATTATGAGACGCTATGATTTTAGAACTTAATCAAGTAACCAATCTGTACTATTCAGTCTGAGTAAAATATGATTCATTTCTTTAATTTATTAGAATCATGCTGAACATATTATTGAACTAAAAAAAAATTATAATATATATTTTGGAAAGTGATATACATAAAAAAATGAATTATCCTTTTTAATCTCAAAATAGTAACATAAAAAAACAAAGGTTTTAAAAAAGACATTAAAAATGAAAAAGGTATATTACCTAGTAAATCAATATTACATACAAGGCTATCACATATAAATGAACTTTGAATAAAATTAATAACTTATTTTATGAATCATATATGCAGTAATCAGACAGTTTCTTGCTGCTAGTAACCTTGAAAAGAAGAGCAAACTTTAAAAATTTAGTTGCTTTATTTGACAGAATGCATTAAATAGGTAAACTAAAAACTGTTGTAAGGTCTCCTTAAACATGCTCCGCATTTTACTTTTTAGAAGAATTGGTTAAACAGTAAGCTGTGCGAACTTGCTAAAAGAGAAGAGGTAAAGATTTACTGTACGGTCACACTTGGCGACTTTTTCAAAAATTCGCCAAAAATCTCGCCATTTTGCACAAGCGAGTTATAAAAATAAACGGAATATTGAAAAATCAGAATCCCTCATTTGTAATTGGTTGGAAATAGTTGGGTTACCAAAAAATATTCATCGCTAAATGTGGAAAAATTGCGCCAAGGATGACCGTACAGTAAATCTTAGCCAAAAGAGACCTAAGAAACCTCCTATAGCGCGCAGTCATTACCTCGATTGATCTGAGTGCAAAAAAGTAAGGACAAAACTGTCATCAGATTTAAAATACTTGAGAGAGTATTGAAACTGCAACATTCCACTTTCTTACACTGATTTTACTACTGCGCCACGTCGAGTCCTGTTTGTTTTGTCGATTGTTACTCACTATTTTACGAATTTGAGACACATTGTTTTAACTTGAATTTAGTATTTTCTTATACGTTAGCAGGCAAACCTTACATTCATATCTCTTCCATTTTTTTTTTTTAAACATGCAGATTCAAGTGCAATAATTTCATTGCGACTTGTTGTAATTGTATGCTTATTATTTTGTCATCTTGACAGTTTTTACATATATTAAAACAATATATATATTAATTATCGTAGATTATATATATTTTACTCTTTGTATAATAGCTATTTTTCCGTGACTCTTATCAGCCAATGATTTTTGAGAAATATTGAGGGGAGGGGGAGAGAGCATGGGAATTACTGCCTCAAGCTCTAATATTTGGCTTTTGTAAAAATAAAAGAGCTGACCTTTCATACAGTATATAATAAACTTAATTTTATTTATTTTTTTATTAGACGTGTAAATTATTTCCATTAATATCAGAAAAAAGTGATTATATCTCAAAATTAAGTTTAAATTTTCAGAGCCAATATTTACAGTGAAAAAGATTTTTTAAACTTCCATGTTGAATATTATATTTTTCAATACAAACTAACAATATACGTTTAAAATATTTAACTCTTGATCTCTAGGTATGAAAACCGTTTACTGGTTTTGTCTATTCCATAGTGGTCATTTTTTGTATCCGAAAGTAAAATTAATAACCTTATTAGACCGTTGGGGGTTCAGTTTACAATTAACTCCAAACATCTAAGCCCGAGATGAGAATCGAATCCACGAACCTTTGAACCGAAGACTAGAATTCTATTTTAACTTCCGGCTCAGCTATTTACCGGAAAGCTAATGACACGATATTTCGCCAACAGACCAGGAAAATTATTTGAAGTTCACTTTAAGTTATAGTAAAAATATGTTTGGTTACGATCATATTAGAATACGATGGCGATTTCAAAAACTAGATTTATAGTTGAAAATAAATTCGGTACAATCACAAATATTCATCTCCGAGATGGGAATCGAACCAAGGAGCAGTTGAATTGAAATTCAAAAGTACTAATCTTCAATAAGCATATTTTTTCATAATGCTTTGTGTTACCAGAAATATATATGCTTATTGAAAATTTATTACAGGAAACTAATTGCAGGAAAGGACTTTTAAAAAATTTTTGGAGAATTAGATTGCAGGTATTCTTATTAACCTTATTCACAAAATAGTCATTAGTGACAATTCCCGATAGAATAATTTATTTAAAATTATTCGATAAATTAAGTAGGTTATAGTAAATGATAAATTAGAATGAAACGATGTGAATAATTCCCGGAACTATACAAATCAGATAAACGATTTGGATTTGGCGAAAGCTTCTAGCGCGAGAACATTTTATCAGTAATTATATCATTCAGATGCGCGTTTACCAAACACCAGATCGCTCATTAATAGTTGTGATCACTTCCTGTTCATGGATGTAACGTGGAAGTCATGTTGAATACATCGATAATTCATCATTTCAGCATATTTAGAATTACAACTCCGATTTCCCTCCATTAAGCATTTACAGTTATTATGTTTACAGTCATTTACAGTCAATAAAGCTAGTAACTCCCTAAATTGTTAGAGAAATGCCAGTTTGTGCTTAAGACTTGAATATTTTGATTTGTATTTACATAGCACTATTATAACGAACTATTTGCAATTGTCTGAGAATATTCTGAAATAAAACTATGAAGCACTATCTATAAATGCAATTCTAATTCAAGTAACGAGGTTGACACCTGAGTTTGCACCAGCTGGTATTGAAAAAATGAAATTGATTTGGTCTCTTTCTCTCGTTTTTTCCAAACACTATGATGTAATTGGTTTTTCGTATTGAATGAATTGCATGCTATTTCAAATAACTATACAGATGTGAGATGAAATGCAAGACATTATATATATATATATATATATATATATATATAATAAATAATAAATAATAATAATATGTGTGCTTTATTCATAATGTTTTCCTACTTACATTTTATTTTAAGTGCACTTATAATAAATTTTATAATTTCCCACAATCTCCTGATAAGAAATTTATAAACTTTAAAAAATAAACATGTACGATAAGGTAAAGATAAAAGGTTTTGATATATAATATAAAATTGCACAATATACTAAAATACAATGTTTTTATTTGAAATTATTTTTTAATAACAAAAGAAGCATCTACGAAATAAAAGAGTAACATAAAAAAGAAATATTACATACAATTTTGACGTTATGTTTCTCTAGCGAGGAAAGACAAAATGAAACAAAATTATCTTCAATCCTAAGCATAAAAACGAAGCGAAAGAAAATCACATTCCTATAATTAGAAACTAGATATAGCAGAAACAGAGGGATGCTACTGTTGAAGAATGTCATTTCCTATCTCTACTTCTCTTGTGGTTTCAGAAATACGACATTTAGTTTCTTTAATAGGTACTTTTAGGTTTCTAGGAAAGGAATCTGTTAACTAGGACCAAGAAAAATATATGTGATTTTTATTAGGATATAAGCAGCACATAAACATAATACAAATGCTCGCAAAGATATTGCTGTTACTTCATGATAATGTTACATATAAAAATATTATGAAAAAATTGATCATTATAAATTTTAATAGTCCTGATAGTGATAATCATAATAAGATTGTTTTAGGAGAAAGCTTGTTAATAACGTACGATCAATATCCTAATGTTATATCAATTTATTATCAAATTTTGTATTCTCTCGTATTTATTCATTTACTTAACATCCCAAGATAGGTCCCGTCTTTCTCTAAGAATAATCCCCAAGTCAATTTATTGTTAGCAAAGTTTTTGACAGTCAAGATAATATGATTTTCTTAGATGAAATCCGACCATTTGGGTTTTCCTCAATCTACAAGAAAAGCGAACCAAAAAGTTCCATTTTTTAGGATTGGTCTTCTTTCGGAGTATTCAGCCAACCAATTTGATTCTTTAAATTTTGATAAGTTTCACAGTTTCTGGTTCTCAATTGTATTTAAATTCAAATAATTTAACTATAAAGCTCCAGTTTTGGTCTATAATTACACCATGTCTGGATCGGAGAGAAATGTCTTAGATATAATTTTTAACCATTGTTGACTAATTGGAGATTATTAAAGTGGACGCATGGTATCATTGTACATCTTTCATGGTGGGAGCTTGACAGTTTTCAGGGATCCATTCCTCATGACACGTGAATACTATTTATTCAATATTAAAGATTCTTCCAAAAGCTAGAGTGCTGTGGAATTCAATGTGTTTCTCAACAGTCAAGAACAAAGGATTAACAGTGATTAAAATGTTAGCTCTAACTTTTCGGAGTCAGAAGTTTAAGTATCTTATTATGATATTTTCAACCAAAGCAATTTAATTTGTAGAGGTTCCTCTAAGCATTTCTTGTTTTGTAGCATAAGGTTGTATTTCCATTTTCACAGCACAGGATTTTTAATAAAAATAAATAGGAAAATTCTAATAATTTTAATAAATATTATCTGTTGATTAGCTTTTACGGAGATAATTTTTAAAGAAAATAATTTTAAATTGATTGAACAAACAATTTAATCAATTCGCAGTCCAATTTTAAGGCTAATTATTTTAAAAATTTCTTGATTTAGATTTACTATCATAAATTGAAGCGATCATAACCAATCAAGTGATAATACGTGTATGAAATCAGTCTTTAATTTAACACATAATAATTTTCATTATATTAAAAAATAATTTCATGCAAAAAAGGGGCCAAATTTTGCAAGACATTCTGGATAAAAATTTTTAACGCTGTGAATTACAACTGATACGACCTTCACTTGCACTTTGAAATAATCTTGTACAATATGCTATGGATAAGAAGAAATGCGTACAATTCGGTAGAAATATAGTCAATGTCAGGATATTGTCGAAAGATGTTGCAATTATATCTATAGATAAGGAAAGTGTAACAGTACGAACTAATATATATATAGCAAGATCAATAGTTGCTAAAAAATTTAGCTTTTTAGATTTCACACAATGTATAGTTGTGTAATAAATTGGTTAGCAAAAAAAAAAGTTTATAAATTTTTCCTTTTTATCATCTTCCTTAATTCTTCATTATAATAGAATTTTTATAACAAATTATGTAGTTATAATAAACACTATGGATAAGGAACTCTACTAGAAGTCACGGTACATATATATAACCATTCCTGTGCATACGTGAGAATATAGTTTTATTTTAAGAGGAAAATAATGAAATTAATTGTTACAATTTAATTGGAGCAGTTTTCATTAAGTAACAATTTAAGGTAAAAAATGATTGATATTTCTTAAAGTAATTTCTAATAAGATATTTTCTCATACACGGGGGTATTGCCCGTGTATGTTGAACTTATTATCAGGAAGTTGAATCCATGCCAATTGCAACTAAAGATAGCAAAAAAAAAAAATAAATAAAAAAAAAAAAAATAATCACTTTAACAGATAATTTTATTAAAATGATATAATACGATATAGCTATAAAGAATTTCGAAATAGAGGGTACTGGATTCAATTCCAGCTAATATTGAATAATTGGACGTGGTTTATGTGAGTACACTTTCTATAAGCAAAGCTGTCGGGATGAGTGGTTGGAATTTTCAGTTTCTTTTATGAAGTCATGTGAAATATGGCTCTCTATAAATAGAAATTCTTGATTAAAAGCAATTGTTTTAAAACATTTGAGTACTTAAAGCATATTAAGTTGATGGTTATATACGTAACATGAAATCGATTAACAATTAAGTGACTTTAATAAAAAAAAAAGTGCTGCAACTTAACCACGTTTAGGTTGCTCATTCTCTCTTGTTTTAAATATAAAATTATTAAGAAACAAGTATAGTAATATTTAACGACATGTATATTTTTATAAAATAAAAGTAATGCATTTGCTGCATGTAAAGACTCTGTGCATTTAATGGAAAAACTGAATATATACATTTTATTTAAAGAAAAGATTAACATGCAAACAATGAGAAAGTGCAATATTTAGATCATAAATAATTTATTGGACATTCAATAAAGTTGAAACAAAAAAAAAA
>JAPDSC010158312.1:6845-34545 GCA_026290005.1 Latrodectus geometricus
AAGTACCAATCAAGCTTTTAAGAAAACACATTGAAAAATAAATTTTACCATCAATTATGCATAAAATATTGACAGGAAATACACATTCAATATTTCTCATAATTTTCATTCAACCACATTATTATAGTAAAATTTCAAAACAATTAAAAATGCATATAAAGTGTTCAATAATTTATATCAAATATATGCATAGTGTTTAAATATATTTATAAAAATAAAGTGATAAAATAAATAACTAATAAGTGCTGAATAACTGATAAAATACAAAATAACTGATAAGACATTAACTTTTCAAACTATTCATGTATTTTCTGAAATAACTCAGAATTCATCATTATGATTATTCATATCTAAATTATTACACGTTAGCTATATTATAGTTATTGTAAAAAAAATTATTACTGGAAAATAAGTAATTTAACACTTAAGATAACAATATTAATGTTTTTTTTTTTTTTTTTTTTTTTTTTTTATCTTTTTGTAGAGTATTATAGGATAATCAGAAATTAAAAGTTGAGTCAATTGTATGACAAATGAAACATTTCAAAGATTGTGCTATTTTCTAAGCTTTCTATTATAAAAAAAAAATTTTAAACATTTTCTAAAAGTAGTTAAGACAAAATTTTTTTTATTTCCAATAAAAAATATTAATACACAAGAATTTTAATGAAATGTGACAATAAATTAAATAATATCCAAAAAGCTTTTAAGATTCCATAAACAAATGAAACTGAACTTTTTAAAGATTTCAAGGAAGAATAGTAAATATAATGAGCAAAAATTCTTTTATTATATAGCAAATAGTGAACTATTAGTTAATTCTTCTAGTAATTTCAAGAAATCAATTCCTGCATCGAGTTTAACTTCCCAATAACTTATTTTAAAATGGAAAAACATAACTAAGTCATGTGCTAACAATTTTAATTTAAAGCTAAAAATGACATTACTCACACATCCATCTAATAAATAAATTCAAGAATTTTAGCAGATTTAAAGCATATTTTCAGATATAATTAAGACAAAAAATTACTTTAACCACAATTTAAGGTTTCGTGAAATCAAATCATTGATAGAACAAACCTCAAATAATCTTAATAATTATAAATTCAGTTTTAATACATAAAAATCTTTATTTAAATATTAAGATTACATTTATAACTTCCAGTGTAATTTGCTCATATTTTTTTCGCATAAAATAAAAGTTTGAAAAGTTTAAGAATATTTGAATTTTTTAATCTTAAACAAGAAAAATTCAAGTACAATAATTACACCAATTTCTGAATTCTGATATGCAATGTTGTAAAATGCACTATTGTCTCTGATAAAGGATTACATAATTTTCTATATCTTATGGAATTCAGTATTTTATGGATATGTGACATCAATCACTTAGTCATAAGATTTTATTTTATTTTATAGATTGCTCCATAGGGAAAAACAATCAGAAAATTAAATTATTTTACCTGTAAAATGCTTTAAAAACAAGAAATAAAAGTAACACTGTGATTTAAAATAAGAAACATAAATACCAATAAATTTATGATAAATGCAAACTATAAAATTTTTGTGCTTAATGTATTTTCACCGCTTAATGTATTTTCGCTGCTTAATGCATTTTCACTGGTAAGTGAAAATACATTAAGCAGTAAAACAAACCCTGCATTATAAAAATAAGTTACATTTTATTACATGTTATATACTGGCTTTCTCAATAATTTTAATAAAACAATATTTATCCCAAATAGAAAATATTAAAGCATGAAAATATTGTTGTAATTTTTTGCTTAATCAAGTTAAAAAAAATCAAGTAAAATTTATTTTTAACGGCATGTTGTATGGATAAATAAGATATATTCAATATGTATGTATGGCTTTTGAATGACACCGTTATCTTTTAAAAAATAATGAAAATATAAGTAAAGATGTAGCAAATAAACATTTTTATTCAAATAACACAAAATATTTTCTTTTAACATTATTTGCAAGGTATTTAGGGGGGGGGGGGAACTTAGCAATAAAACAATTTGGTAAAAAATATAACTATTTTACATAAGCCAAAAACATCTTTCTATAACATTATAATAAAAAGAACACAAAACTTTTCAAAGCAACCAGTTTTATTCTCTTTATATGCATATGTATATATACATTTATAAAATATTTACAAGCATTAGAATATTTGTACATTAACAGAATATGAGAAATAATTGACTAGATAATTAACACAAAACGTGATCACAATTGAAAGAGAAAATATTTTTAAATGCTGACTTCTAAGCCAGACACTGACATATCACAAATTGATATGTGTTCTTTAAGAAAGCATTCACTTCATAACATTTAAAGTAGATTTATAGCATGCTTGTCATAACTAGTATAAATAAAGCACCAAATCATTTCACACAAGTGAATTTTCTGACATTTTTTAATAATTTTTTTAATGTAAATCATTTACATTTCAATTGGGAATTTTCATGCTCAACACACAAGTTTAAGATTTTCAGCATATATTTCTTTTATTTAAACTTCAGTCCCTATAAAAACAAACATTTTTCCCAAATAAATTTGACAATTATGTTTATACATTTCTATTTTATTCATATCATATTCAATAATATAAAAAATGTTAAAAGTAGTGAATCATTAATTAAATGATAATTTAAATCAGTTTTGAACATTTTATGGTTGAGATAATTTTATCATTACTCATACGCGTTTTATATTAGACAAATGCCGAAAGTCTAATGTATAGAAACCTGGCAAGTTTTTATACATTAATTGAAATAACATTTTACTTACACAAGAGTTTCATGTAAACTTCTTGAAAGTTAAATTTTTTACACTAATTTATTAAAAACTGAGAAGTCACTTACAAAATAAAACTTTAAATCTTTTATTTGTCTCAGTTTTAGATTGTTTATTTTTGCTCCATGTGGCTAAGTGTACAGCTCTTTTAAATATTTTATTTAGCATCTTAAGAAATTATGCTTTACGCTCAAAATATGGGAAATTCATATTTGTTTAAAGATAATTCATTCTCTTTTTGTATTCACTTTTGTTGGTTATATTTTGAAACATTTCCCAACTGTAATACTATTAAATACATTTGAAACAATTATCTGATATTTTAAATATTAAAATATACTGCAAGTACTTATAATGCAAAATTTTAATTCTAAAATAAGATTATTTTTTATTATGCAAAACGAACTTTATTTATTTAAAAAAGTATGCACTTGAGTTTGCCTGAAAGTAATGTGAATGTTTATTTTGGTTTTGTTACTGTGCAAAAGGGAATATTTTCTTGCTTGTAATTTAAAGTTTTCTTTTTATCTATAAAACAGTTATTTATCAAAAAAGAAGCTCCACATTTTCAGAAGACAATCTATGATGAAAAACAATATTTTTTCTCAAATGTATTTGAAATTACAAAATTTTAAAATCAATATTTTTTAAATTCAAACAACAAAGAATCATGTATAAGATAAAAATATATTAATCCTAAGATATATTAAAGGTTTAATTGTTCGAAACTAACATTAAATGGAAAACAGAAACCAGTACATCATTTCATTTATGTTTAAAATATAACTTTTTGATACTTTTATCACCCAAGTAATATATTGCACATAAAAAATTTTTCTCTTTATAACTTAAATACTAATTTGTCTGATAATAGAATTATTCATTTATGAGGGGAGGAAAAAATACATTTTTTTAGAATACATTGCCTAAATTCTTCCAAGTGGGTTTATAAGTTATTTATGTGGTTATGCTGACGCATAGAGTTCTTAGAATTCGATGATCTCATTTTCAGTAAATTCATTACAATTTAAATGTTTTATTTGCAGCTAATCACATAAAAATAAGTTAGTTTGATTAAGTTTATAACAGAATATATTGTGAACATTTTAATCACAAAATGCTACATAAATATTTAAAGGAAAAAAAAAAAGATTAAGGATAAGCAAAAGTTATTCCTTAAGTTGTCATAGACATTTTAAATTGCAACAACAATAAAGTTATTTTACTTATTATGTAGTATTTTAGATCAGAAATCAAATTTTGAAAAAAAGTAAATTCTGTTTCATCAGAAATAATAATAAAATACAACATAAAATATTTAACAACTTACATACTAAGAAGATTTTTAAGTATTCTGTATAAAGTTTATGTAGAATACTGAAAAGAGAGTATACACTTAGAATACAATAAATATTAATATTTTACCACAGCATATCCATTTAAGTAGTTCAAGTGTAAAGTCTAAATATGAAAGTAATAAAATCAATTTTGTATTTAAAACATTGTTTTTTATTTTATATTACAAATGACCAAGAAATTTAAATACCATTTAATCTTCACTAAAGAATCGAAAAATCGATTTTTTTTATACTGCTTAATTCATTTTAATGAAGAGATTTATTTAAGTGAATAATTTTCAATTTAGTTGAAACAATGTAAGAGAAATAATTTCTACTAACAAAATATCAAAATGCACTATCAGCATTCAAATAACCAGAGTTTGATTTCTTTTCGGTCAGGTAAAATTTTGTAAATAATTTTTTAATTTTAAAAGGTTTTACAGCAATTTTCATTTAAATAATTTATGAAACCTAAATTTATTTAATGAAAGTACTAAAAGGACCTTGCAACAAACTTAATTGTCATGTACCAAAAATTTATAATAATCACCGCTATAGATTTATATTTTTTGTTAATTAAAAATAAATAAGGAAGATAAATTTCATCAATTCATATTTGCATATCAATGTCTTATAAAAGCACTAGCTTATGCAATCTATATTGTTGTCATCTTTTTTCGCGTGATTTAGCTGCAGGCTAGACCAAGGCCAAAATCCATGAATCTTCAAAAAGTCATAAGTAAGATAAGCATTCTGTTAGCTATAACTAATATATTAGTCATGGCTAATAGAAATAAAAATAATGGAAATAACAGATTTTAAAATATTCTTTATTGTATTAAAACAAACTTTCCTTTTAATTTTCAATAAAAATTTTATAAAAATGTATATATAAATTATATAATTATTTAGAGAATTTTTAAAGATGAATTTCAAAACAAAAATCATTGCAATTTCAATGAGCATAATATTGCTCTCAATAACATAATTTTAAAAAATATATTCTTCCTCATACAATTTCTTTTTGAAAAGAATAAACCACATAAAGCTAAATTCTTTCCTTAATTTAAAAATATAACTTTTAAATTCAATAACAGAAAAAATATGAATGCCAAAAATACCCAATGCTACAAAATATTCAAGAAAAATTTCAAGTAATCATTAATGCAAATTTCTAACAAAATGTTGGCCAATAAAAATAAATCAATTTTATAATTATTATTAAAATTAACAATAAAATGTTAGAAAAGCAAATACTGCAGGAAAAGTAATATTTTTTTTACAATATCTATATAATTATGCATCTATAGATAGTAAAAATATAATATCATATTCCAAATTTCTTAACATTTCATATTCATATATTAAAGATAAAAAAGGATATTCATATATTATTCCTTAAATATATATTTTCTTTACGCTCTTTATAATACCATACATCACATGTAAATTATGATTCATAATACAGTAAGAGAAGACCCAATTTACTACTAACACATGAGATAAACATAGCTTGAGAGCTTTGCATTCTATGAAATATTGCAATTCAATGATTGTGTTGTATGCAAAGTTATTCAGTTCAATTGAAAAAATCTGCTTAGTAATTCCTCTGCTGTTGCTATATATTTATATAGAAGCACACTTCAATGTGGGAGATAATGGGCACTATGAATCCATTTTTGATCTTTCGATAGTTTGACCTCCAGGTCCTCCAACCTGCCAAGAAAAATTAAGACATAGTAAAAATGCTTGACCATTTTTGAAACGTTAAACAAACTTGTACAAAAGCTTAGTATGAACAACTGTCATCAAGGGAAATAGAGACTATACATTTATTTAAAATGACAAAAATTAAATGCTCTATTACTTAGGTAACATTATTTTGCAGAGATTGTTAAACATATTCACAATGGGATCTCACTTCTGAAAATAAAAACCAAATTTTATTAAATACTAAAGCATTCATAATAAAATTTTATTATTTTAAGAGATAATATACATTATTTAATGAACATATTATATCAAAGTTATTTTTGATTTTCTCCAGAAATCATTATTATTATGTCATGTTTTAAACACTTTAACATATTAGGAGAGCCATACTTATTTCCTTATTATTAATGCAATTATAGAACTGAATAAGAATATTTCTGAGTACAAATAAAATACCTCATAAAATAATAAATTATAATAATTTTTTTAACATTAAAATCAAGCATACTGAATCACTTGCATTATTTCATTTTGCTCTGATACAAAGAAGAAAATTGTTTTGGTGAAATACAGAAGATATGTTTAATAAATGCACTCCTTGAATAAAACTTAGTTATTTTAAAACAGCATTTCTTCTACATATAGTGATGAACAACAAAATATAATATTTAATATAGACAGTTGCTATTTAACAAGATATATAATTACTATAAGCATATAATTAAGAAGTTCTCTATCCCTAAAACCAATGTATCAAAAAGAAAATTTGTGATAAGAAAAGTTAAAATTTCTTTTACAATCGCATTTGAAAAACAAAATGTGAGTCTTTGATTGTTTACATGTATTAACATCCAATAGCTTAGAGAAAATATTATTTACATGACTATTCCATGTATCTTTTTTGTTCACTTCAGTTTCAGAATCATCCTCAGACAGTTCAGAATATTCATCTTCGTGCAAAAGTAGATTGTCTCTGGATGGATTGGAACCATCCCCTAGTCTAAAATGAAATATCAGTCAAGAGAAAACTTTTCCATAGTTAAATATGATAGAACTTGCATAAATTTTATAATAGTAATATTACAGCAAGGAAAAACAAAAATTAAAATGTAACAAAAGTAAAAAGAAATCAATCTTTTTAATGGATCACAAATAATTTTAAAAACATATTTTACTTTTAGTGATATATTAGTTTGGGGAAAAAGAAATCTATTATTTTTGCATGAACTTTTTGTAACTTCTTTCAGATTCACTTTGTAAAAAGGTTTAAAACAGTTTTCATGTAGATTTTTAGGTCTTGTGCAAAGCTACGACTGCTGACATGCTGTCAAGTTTGATAATTTTTGACATTTTATAGACATTCTCGACGATGTTGTATCCATGCGAGGTGCATCTTTAGCATCCAAATACCCAAACGGAATCGACGAAACCAAAATTGTGCGTAACTGGTTGTTACAGTCATATATAGAACGATAAACACCTTTCACAATTTTAGCCACCTGGTTAGCATTTTTGCCATTATAAAAGAAAAACTAAAATGTATCGGATTTTCTGTTTGTTGTCTTCTATTTTTAAGACCTTGTACTCATAACTGAATTAATCAAACAAAAAAACCGCAAGAGAATATTTTAGTGCCAAATGTCACCTTTCCAATGAGCATAAATTTGAAATTGTTTGATAGATACCTCACGAGATAGCGATCACTACAGACGTCTACCCAAAAAATAATGGATAACGTTTTCCCCAATCTAATATAATAGCATTTTATTCCTTTATAAACTTTAATTAGATTTAATAATTCTTACATCCTTACTTCTATTAAATATTTATTGTACAGTATAAAATCACAATGAATTATGAATGTAGGATTGTCATATGATCTAGAAATAAATTTGGCCTAACTGTATAACTTTTTATGCAAAATTAATATCACAAAATCTTTATACTATCATTAAATCTAGTATTTTTTACCGAAGAAAACTCACCAATTACATTTTATGAATATTTGCAATATTTAAATATTTGTTAAAAGAAAAGTGAATGAAAATTTAATATTCAGAAATGTACTTAAATTATATATTTTTTCCCTCAAAATTTATAAATCAGATAAGTTATGAGTTTTCAAAAGAAAAATTTGACTGGAATTAATCAGAACAAATAATAATGCTGCATATCCCACAATGTAAATTATCGTTTACCATAAACGGAATGGAAAATAATTTTTTAAATAAGAAATATTGGATGGTCACTGCAGTAGATTTTGTACACATTTATTTTAATATATTGATCATTGCACAACATGGTGGATGTCTGAAGACGGTGAATTTGGATATAACAAAATGTGGCTAATGGAACCCTATTCAGCCAAATTGTGAGATTAAAATTTATTATATTCCAAGGGAAATTTAACATTACATGCTAAGCTTAGAAGATTCAGCATTTTTTGTATAAATTAAGAGAAGTTTTTCGCATAATATTGGACTGCTGAACACAGGTCAAACAATAAGTTTCATTGACCTCAAATCATTATGTGAAAAGACTAGAATGGAGTACAGCAGATTGCTATGGAGATTATAAAGAACTTATACATTTTGTCCAGAGAGGAATTTTGCTTTTGTCTCAGAAAAAATGTTACAGATCCATCTAAAGACTTTTGATCTTAATTTTAATAAAACAAAAAATGCAATATAATGTTCCCCTTTGAAGATTTTGAAGGTCCTATTCCTGAAATAATGGTGTAGAATAGCACTAAATAGTGTATTCCCTTTAATTTTTATTTAGTATAATGACAGCTTAAAGCCCAGTTCTGCAGTTTAAGGTTGGGTTTTTGGATTTGGCAAGATTAACACATTTCATCCTTAAGTGGTTTGGTAAAACTGAGTATTAAGAATGCTTAAGAATTAAACATTGTGGGTTTCATGTTAGGCTGACTACTTAATCAGAACTTAAGCTTTGTATCCCAATGCCCATGGTCACATAAATAAATATGAGCATTGTAGGCCTTGGCCCCATAGGGATGTCATGCCACGAAATTTATACTGACTTATCAACTTGATGCTGATGATTGAGCAATAAGCTGTATGGTTGTTCTTTTAATATGACATTTTTCAACAAAATATTAGTCACATGTTCCACATGAAACTGTGAAATAGGGCAATAGAATTGTAATTTTACTGAAGTTTGTCACATCTCCTTATATAAATGTTACAATTTTTTTTTTTACGATTTTTTTAATGCATTTAAAAATTTCTAATTTAATTCAAACTGTTTAAAAAATCAACCTAATAATAGAGGTTAATTTATTATTTTGGTTTCTTTGGAAAAAAATAGCAGAAAGTAATGCTAAGATGCTCTTAAAGAATGAAAACAAAAAAATAGGCTTCTCATATGAGCTTGGCTTTTTATGTAACACAAATAGACACTGGTTCAATTACAATTTTGAATAAACAAAATACTTTAAACTTAATTATGTATGAGCAATCATCAAATTCAGAGGAAGTAGAATGTTGAAAATATTTAACTGAATAACAAAAATAGAATAATAGATGATTTAGAAAAAATTGCATGACACTTTGGACACCGCAATATCCTTTGTTCCCATCTTCATAAATAATATCACAAGATTAGTTACTCATTGCTAGGTTCTAGTTTTCTTCAAAAAGGAAAAATGTCCCTAACTGTTAATAAAGTAGCAGATATGAGTTCAATTCAACATGTTCGGTATACTTTAAATAAAGAAATCTGCACATATTGCTCAGTAATAGAGCACTATGCTCATCTAGAGGTTTGTTTGATTTGTCTCTCTACAGATATTTTTTTATATGCACAAAGAATACTTTGACCAGAATGAACAATTTAAAGTGAATTCCAAAGTATAATATAATCCAGACTCAAGACAATTGTTAGAGGAATGAAGGCTCTTCAACAGAAGAAAAGAGAAGGAACATCTAAATCCATCCTAAATAGCATTATTGAATATTGTCTCTCTTGTGCATTGCATTGTTTTAGATCCAACAAAAAAGTTTTCTTTCATCTCAGAAGTTGCCAATTTTGCTTTTAAGATGATATCATATTCTTATTTTTCAATCAAAAACAAGAATAAAATATAATATAATATCACCTATCTTTTCTGTGACAGTTTTATCATTTATGAATACTATGGCAGTTAACAAAACATTTTCTTTTCTGCCAAAATTTATTTGAACAGTACTTTTCCTATTAGAGATAATAAATCCAATTTGTTGTCAAATTTCAACAATCACTAATATGAAAATATCATATCAGTTTAGTAATTTACTTTTATGCCATTTTAAATGTTATTATTTAAAAAAAAATGTTTGATTATATTTTATTAAAACTGATTGCATCCTAAAGAATTTTCCCATCATATACAAAAACAACTCATTTGCATTGAGTAGTAAGTACTACTTCTTAACTATTATAACATCAAATTTTTCTTGTACTTAGCCTCCATTTGAGCTAGTTAAACATTTAGAATTTTGTATGGATGATAAAAAAGGCAATCATAATGGAAATTCTATACTTCTTAAATTGATATTGGAAATTAGAATACTGTTAACAGTTAAATTTCTTTAATACTATATTGTTAACATCACAAGACTGCATTTTGTTCAATTGAAATCAGAAATGTCTTTTTATGTGTACTCTATTTAGTTAACATGTTCTGATAAATTTAATTTCTAACTTCTTAAAATCTCTTCCTACATTTTCAAGACTAAAAGTTTTGGATTACCAATAAAAAAAATTAGAAATGGCTTAATGATATTTACAACATTGAATTTATTAAATATTTCATAAATTTTATGATTCCATTGTACTTTTAAAAGTTACTTTGTTTTCTAGCCTTTTATTAAAAATATTTTTCAGAATTCTTTTAAATATTGGAAATGTAGTACATCAGAAGATTTATCGTACTTAGTTTTTAAAAAACTAAACAATAATACTTCTGCTATACTATATTTTCAATATTTGATTGCAATTTTTTCCTGTATATAATCCACAGCATGGTATTATCCACAAGACCTTTTTTTTTTTTTTTTTTAGTAAAAGAAAATAAAGCGTTGCATAATCTGCAACAATATTTTCAGCAAATAGTCAAAAATATATACTGCATGCAATGTGGGTACAACATACAAAAAAAAAAAGCGAAGTATGATTAAGAAAATAAAATTTTTACAGAAAAAAACATTTATTAAGAAAAAGATCAGCTTGCATCCACTACATTGCAAAGTGCAATAAACTAAGATAGCAATTTTTATTTTATTATTATTATTTTCAAACTGGATACATTTTATTTTGGCATTAGATACATCTTTTCTTTTGTATCGCACATGCTTTGTTTTTCACTTTATATTAACCCATTTGTTGGCATTTTCTTTCATTTGCCTTCTTTATAGCTTTTAGTTTAAAATCTGCTGTGAAACTTAACACATTTTTGTTTTCACATAAAAAAATACTTTCAGATATGAATATAAATATTACTAAACAAATACAACTATTTTCAGAATGAAACAGCTCACACCAAGACAAAAGTAAAATGACTTTAGCCGATCGTCATAGAAATATCTTTCTGAGGAACTGAATTCATTCTTGTATATAAGGACAAATTTGATTATAACTAAAATAAGTTAGCCAAGCCATGGCACCATCTTTTATTTATTTTATGAAATATAAATGGCACTTTTTCAAAATTTTATTGTAAATTTTTCTGATGGATAATGTTTATCAGATTGTGGCAGCACACAATGAAATTCGAAACTTTTTAAACACACAATCTGTGGATTACATATAGGAAAATACAATATATAAAAGCTAGCAGAATGCATTAGGATTTTTTTTAAAGATTTTGTATTATTTATTTTTTATTTCTAATAATAAAAACCTCAAGAAATTTTTTAATAACCACACAAATTTTCAAAATTTATTATTTAGTTAAGATAGAAAAAACCAGAGTATTATATACATATAGTAAGGTCAAAATAAATTGAGAGAATTAAATGTCAAGAAAAGGATACATTGGTTTGAATGATCTACGTTTTCTTCTTGAAAATAGCTTTGCTAACTGTGTAAACTTTTTTCGAGATACTAAAAATATAAAATTTCTTAAAAAGAACATATCAGTTTTAATTAACATAATATATCAAAATATTACATTGATAAATTTTAATAATATATTATAAAGTTAAATAATATTTTAATGAAGACATTTATCTTATACTTTAACGCATAAATAAATTATTAAATTTTTGATAAAGTAAGAGCAAACTACAGACATCAGTTTAAAAATATATAAACTTTTTGGATTTAAATAGATTTTAATCTAAATATTTACTAACTATAGTAAAATCTATTTTAAAAATAACTTTTTAATCACTAAATTTTAAGTCCTCAGTTAATCAAATGTTTTTTATTTAAAACATTTAAATTAAACTTTTGCTTACAACAACTAACTGAAGAATTTAAATTTATGTTAAATCATTGAATAGATGTAAGAACACAGTTTTTAATTGTTTGGAAATACAGAAATGTTCATGTATGTAAATTAAGCAGATTACATATCTTTCAATATATAATAATGATATTTTTTTCTAGTATCATTTTTCTTTTATTTACCTTTACCCATATTTTTCAACTTTTCTCTAAAAGCTGCATCTGTTTCTTCAGGTGGAGCACTTTCACAATAAGGATAGTTGCCATCTAATTCTTCTGCTGCTTCACCTTCTTCCTCAGGAGATGAAACTTCTAAAGAAGCTAAAGATTAATCATTTCAACAAAAAAAATCTATCAAAATGCAACAAAAAGACCTTGCTTTTTTATTAATGACAAAGATAATACCTTTAATTTCAAAATGAAATTTAAAACTTATTATAAATAAAACCCATTTATTAAATTGATTAAATAACTTCATTAAATTATTTGTTTACATAGAAAAAATTTAAAATGTCTATTTTAGAAATATTTTAATTTTATTGAGGGAACCTAACAGAATTTATGTTACCTCTTTATTATTTCTAACCTTAAAAAATCCTCAAAATTCATAGTAAAATCATAGAAACTAATAAAGGAATGAGTTGGTTATTTGACTTAGCATTGCTAACATCTACAGCAAATTTTTAAAATTAGTAATAGGTGTAAATGGAAAAAGTGACATTTTCACACAATAAATTTGTGGTCTTCAAAATATTACAGTTATTATTTTAAAAAATCTAGAAATTTTATTTCAAGTTTTAGCGGCATTCATAAATAGATGGACACTCTAAAGATAAGACAATTCATCAAAATAAAGTTCTGAGAAAAAAAAAAAATTATCAAAGTTGCAATAAATATAACAGAATAATAAGCACAAAGTTTTTAAAATCTTTAAATGACCTAATGACAAATAGCTCTATTTACCAGTTTTAAGTTTTGATCTTAACTAACAAAATGCTATAAAATAGAATTTTAAAAATAAAATTAAAATAGAACTTATAAAAATCTGAAATTACTGCTTAATTGAATAAAATATACAATTCTATTTCAATTAACTATAAATAAATGTAAAATTTAATCATTTCTAACAACCAAGTGAACAATTTAAATAACAATCAAAAAATAGCCCTAATAATTTTTTTCCACTGAAAGTATTAAATATAATAACATATGTACTTTATTCAAAAGTAAAATACAAATTAAAAAAAAAATTGTTAATTAGATATAAAATATTAGCTAATAAGATCATCAAGACTAGAAATTAAGTTAAGCTATGTGATCTCTCTAATCTTTTTTGCTTCCCACTTATGATACTAACCTAGTCTAAAAATCTTCATTTAAAGTTGAGTTATTTAAATAGATGTTTATAATGGAACTGATGAAAATTTTCTATTTGCTTACCTAAACAATTGTAGATAGTGAATTTCTTTTTTGACGATTACCTCATAATGAATCAGAAACACTCCAAAGTATCCTGTTTTATATTATTTTTCCAATTTAATACATTTTGCTACATCAATAATGCTTTGTAATCGCTTTTCATAAAAAGATCCTGATGTTAAAATGAAAATGGTACTACTGGAAACTTACTTAGATGTAACAATTGTATAATATCAAATTTGATTTAATTGACAGACACATTTGTTAATTTATCTATTAACATATCACTGAAAAACTTTTAACAACATAAAAGAGGAATGAAAAAGTTATTACATCATTAAAAAACAAATGCAAAAAAGTGAAAACAAGCTAATTTTTTACACTATCTTTCATTTTCATCACTTCAAGATTTGTTAATGCTTTTCTAAAGTAGAATTTCCTCCACTATATGTAAACTCTTTTTGTTTCTTTAGAAAACTGAATAATTTTTGCTTTTTTAAATTTTATCAATGACATCATAATGATGCAAAGAAGATATTTGACATTTTTATTTCTTAAAAACATGATACTAGCATCATGCTTGTTTTGAAATCCTAATAGATAGGAAAAAACATTTCTCTAGATTTCATGAATGCATAGGGAAAGCATGCTTTTTTTCAAGTCTTCAAACAATGGTTAATTTCTTAGATAAGAATTCTTTGGCTAGAAAAAAGCTTGTATGCCAATTATCTATTGTAATGTTCCTTCCAGGTCCACATGAAGAAGAACATAGATGTTTTTGCAATTTCAAGTGTTGAACTATTTATTGTTTGAGTGTTTTCTTGCATATATATATCTACATATATATGCAAGACATACAAATAAATATATATTTACGTATCAACAATATTTAAGATTTTGTCCGACAGTACAGCCTATGTAAAAATATAAACGAACCAATAATACATATTCAAGGTTCAATTTTGGCACAAGGCGAACTTGGATTTTTTAACTCTTCAGTGGGACGATAAAACTAAGTATTAAGCATGCTTGAGAACGAAAGAGACCTTTCCCATTAGGCTGACCATTTAATCTGGACATATTGTTTGCTTGTGCAAACAATATGTCCCGATTAAATGGTCAAACACAGGTCCTTGGTCATGAAAACAGATATGGGCACTGTAGACCTCTTGGCTTCCATATGAGCTTTCTTAACAGAGTTTTCTTAGATATGGCCCAGATAACAAACAAACAACCATGCATGCATACATATATACATTTAAAATATACTTGAAGAATATTTTAAGTTATTTGAGTATATTTATATTTATTTAAATACTTCAAGTATTTAAAATATACTAGAAGTATATTTTAAATATGTGTATGTTTAAATAATAATACATGTTATTTTAATGTATGCATGTTTAAATATATATGCATATTATTATTTATTTAATGTATGCATGTTTAAATATATGTATGTATTTTTTCCCCCCATTTTATAATTTATACAACCAAATGTATATGTATTTGGTAAAATGAATATTTTTATCCCATTTTTTTCCCACTTTAAAAAGCACATATTATAAAATAAACAAAATACATTTTACTTTAAAGAAAATGCACTTAAGTTTATTTTTATAGACAGCACAATTTTCTTAAGTTTAAATTGAAATACGATTTTTACTCTGATATATTTTATCATTTCTGTCTGAGAGTGTGGTATTCTTATTGATGTTTAAGTATGAAAGATGGGTTTTCAAAAGCTGAAAAGTTCAAATGTGAATAGCATAAATTGGTTTAATTTCATATAAAAAGTAAAAAAAACTTAATTGCTTAAAAATTGTTTATTACAGAGCATGTTCATAAAGTAAAAAAAAATTAGCATCTGGTTCTATGTATACAAAATTCATCGATTAAGTAAATAAAAATTGAATGAAAACTCTCTATCAAGGATGTAGATATTTATGCTAGATATACTGTCAACATACAATATATTTTCTTTATAAATAAACACACCTTGAGAAAAAGTAATTTTATTTCCTTTTTGAAATAGTGCAAAATATTACAAAGATTTTACTTACTTACCACGTTCAAGAGTTGAAAGAAATTCTTTATTATCTTTTAATTCTTGGAAAAATTCTTCATTTTGTAAAAACAAAGCAATTCTTTCATCCTCTAAATATTGAGTTAATTTGGGATCATTGACAGAAGTGCTATCATTTCTCTTACGCTCATTTTCTTCTATTCTTTGCTGTAGTATTGTGGAACTTAGAACTGTAACTTTCTAAAATCAAAAGCACAAGATATTACAAAATGCAAATCTAAATATTTTTTATATACATAAGAATAATTTCAAGTTAAAAATATAGCCCTCATTCTTGTATACTGGTTACTATATATTTACTTTCATATAAAAATATTAAAGGTAAATATATACTAACCTTTATAAAAATGATTTTACAAAATTAATCTACAGACAATAAACATTTTAATTTAAATGGTGAATAATAAATATAAACAAGACTAATGTAGCATTGTCATAAAATTTAATAGTCTATAAATTAAATTTAACTCTATCTTATCTTTTGAATTTTTAATTTAACAAGCTTAAAATCATCCAAAAATTTAACAAGACCAATAAAAATTTGCTGAAACATTTTATCACCAATTTTTTGTATAACAAAAAAGTTTAATATGCTCTAGGAAATTTTTTAAAGTAACACTAAAATTGATAAATATATCCACATATACAGCTTAATTTTATTTTAGTTTCAAAATCTATTGTTATATTTTATTACTATTGAATTTTGCTGATGTGTGTGTGATAGTCATCAAATGTTACAATTGAATATAAACAAAATATATTACTTGAAACCTTTTATCATCACTTTTGTAAGCAATGTCAAAGTGTTTATGCTTCTAAAGTAAAGTCTGTTACAACTAAGAGTAATTGGTTTATTTTCTATCTGTATGATACATGTTGTTGCTAAAAATACATATGTGTGCTTTGCAAGAAAATGGAAAAGAACCATTTATCTTATAAAGGTTTCTTAAATACAAATTAATTTTTTTTGAATGATCATTACATGATGGACATTCAGTATTTAAAGAAACTAAAAATAAATCACTGTACAGAAAGTTATTTTGAAATTATGACTGATCATAAAAAAAGAAAAAACAAATTGTAATACTTAGAAATTGCAGTTTTCTATAAATCAAAAGAAAAAAAAATTCTTCCTTTCCATATTAAATAAGCAATTCATAAAAAAAATCTTTTATTTTCAAATCAACTCTTAGTATATTTCTAGTTCTTCAACCAACAAAAATAAATCATAGCTAATGATGTATCAACAATAATTCATTATATGTGATATACATTTTCCTTTAAATGGTGAAAATGCGCTTTAGGTCCCCTACCTTGGCGAGTTTCCACAATCACACACGACATGGTGAAAATTCTACCACTATTTCATTGTGAAACTTAATTTGCGACCAATGAAAAGGCTAAAACAAAAGAGTAATTAATGAGCATGCGCGAAAAAGCACATAAAATTCGTGAGTTAGCGAAATAGGGGACTTAAACGCAAATTAACCCTTTAAATACTCATTAAAATTAAAACTAGAAATAAAAGAAAAAATGTAGGCTCAGATTTACTGTACAGTTGCTCTTGGCATGATTTTCCCAAGTTGGCGATAAATGACATTTTCTGGCAACCTAACCAATTCTGACCAATGAAAAATAGAATATTCTGTTTATTTTCAGACTTTGCTTGTCCAGATTGGCGAAGTTGGCGAAAAGTTTGGCAATTTTTTGAAAAAGTCACCAAGAGTGACTGCACAGTAAATTTTCACCAATATTTTTATTTCACTTATTGCAAAAAAAAAAAAAAAAAAAAAAAAAAAAAAAAAAAAAAAATAATTGAAATTGCATTAAAAAAAAATTTAATACAACATCTATTTCTCTATAAAAATGTAAACATGTTTTCTTTAAAAAAAAAAAAAAAATGCTATTTACTATTTTTAAAAGTATAAAATGTACTTTTAATAGATTAAAACAATATTTTAAAAAAATTTGTATAGGATATTTTCTGCATTCCAACACAAAAAATTGCATATTAAAATACCTTAGCAGCTGGTTTCACACCAGTTAATCCACCTATTTTTAAAAAATTTGCAGGAAGTTCACCTAAAAGCGGTGGATTCCAATCTTTTACAATTTTCAAGGCAACCTTGAAATCACATGTTTCCTCATTAATAGTTTCAGCATTTTCAGGAACATTAGGCAATTTATCTAGAAAAATTTTTGGAAAAAAATAATTACAAATATTAATGTTTTTGACAAATTAAATAATTTTTTTAAATAAAACTGCCAACAAGCTGGTTATTCTTTCTATTTATTGAATAACATTAGAAAAACAAATATTTATTTATTAATGCATTTTCTTATTTAGTTAATCTTGAAAAAGGTTTTAGAAATTACATAAATAAAGAAAAAAATATGTTTGAAATAAAGCATTTAATATTTATTATAATTTCTTATTTGAAACTGCAGAAAGACTATATGAACTTACTGATTATTAAATTTTATTTAATTATCAGAAATTATAACTTAGATTTTATCATCATTTTATAAAATCTGTGAAACAATTTAAAAAAATTACCATTTTCATTGGGTTTAAACTGCTTTGGAATCACAGGTACTTCATTGGGGGATTTCTGTGTTAAAGGCTGACATGTGAGATCGACAGAGTCTCCAGTAGCAAGGGCATGAGCTGAATTTTGAGCATAGGGAACTGCTTGATTATAAGATGGAGGTGGAGTAGAAGGAGAATAACAAGGAGGTAATTCATCATTTTCAGTTGCATCAAGTTCAGTTCGTAAACGTTCATTCTCATTATCTGTACTCATAGCCAATAGCTGATCGATTGTTGAGTCGACAGCACCATTATTTGAGCGCAAAACTACTTCGATGACATCTTCATCCATTTCAGGAAACATAGTTTTGAAATCCCTCATGGCTTGTCGAAATTCTAATTGAGTCACAGATGGTCGTTCTTGGTCAACAGCAGCCATTGTAAAAACTTTGAGTTATAACATGGAAACTTTTCACGAATAAGTTAAATGAGGAACTTGATTACATTCAATAGTTGACATTTCTCCTGGATAATGAAATGAGTTATAGACTTACTAGTTTTATGAAATATATATATATATTTTTTTTTACCATTTTAGGGATTAATCTTAGAAAATATTTTTCATATACATAAAATAACTTTTATAATTATATAGCATAATAATCACTGTATAAATTAAAACAGAAAATTCATTAAAATAGTTGAAAATTGAAATTATTTTAAATGCATATTCTAATTTAAATCACAAGGGCTTTTTGAATAAAAAATAAACAAAAATATGAAATCTGTCTTTTTATAAATAAATTTTTAATATAATCTTCTAAATGTTAACAGTTATATATATTAAATATTAGATATTACTGCACAAAATTTCCATTTTAAAAGTAACCAAATAATTTCTGCCCAAACAAGTTTTTAGCATATTGAAAATTATTAAAAATGCCATAATATTTTCATAAATTAATATTACAATCAAAACATCATCAAGCATTGTCTTTTAAATTGTTAATCAAAGTCATTATGTATAAAAAAACATTAAATTAGATTTTGGGAAAAAGTTCAAATTTAAGTTTTTCATTTAGTATAAAAATATTTACAATCATTTCAGGAAAAAAAAAAAAAAAAAAAAGAAAAAGAAAAAAAAGTAAAAGAAAGAAAAGAAAATATTTTACAGGAAATACTGCTCATAATGAAAACATTGATGAATGCAAAAACAAAATGGATGCAATTTACTTATATTGTCATAAAAATGACATTCCTCATACACATTTTTAAAAACATTGTAGTATTTAATTTTATTGCATGACCAAATATTGCATTTTCTCTCAATGGCATAATTCCCAAAAATATTTCAATAGTTACATAACTGTCTTAGGTCCAGAAATATTAAAAAATTTCAAATTTTTTATCAAGATGAAATGCTAATGTCAGAATTCAACATAGTAAAAATTTACTATACTATGAGCATTTATAAAGAAATGAATTACTGTTTGTCATTTCAATTACTTAAATAAAAAAGGCACTTGCCTTTAAATTTCAGCTTTATTTTTGATAATATTTTACAAAGAATGTAGATAAAATACATAATTTTTTGATAGTCAAAACCAAGCAATGATAAGTTAAATATTGCTAATAATTTTATTTGTTAATTTTTTATTTGAGAATTGGGTTAAATTGTGCTTTAGGTCCCCTACTTAGTCAACTCGCAAATTTGAAGTGCTTTTTTGAGCATGCTCATTAATTACAGTTTTGTTTCAGCTTTTTCATTGGTCACTAATTAATTTTCACTTTGAAATAGCAGTAGAATTTTCATCATGGCTTCGGCAATTTTGAAAACGCGCCAAGCATGGGACCTAAAGCACATTTTCACCGAGAATTGAGTAAAATGTAACAAATTTTCATAACAGTTTATTGGTATTATGGAATTAAAAAATTATTTATTGAGTTTAATACCAATATAATGCACTTTATGAAAGCATAAAAGTAGAAATAAATTTTTTAAACTAAATAATTTATTCCTAAGTAAGAATTATGACTGCAGATTTTTCTTTAATTGTAAATATTTTGAGTACATATTGATTAAATTGCTAATAAATGACTAATAATATTTATTTTTTATTTTATTACACTTCTATAAATTCACGCCAGGTATATAGATTACTATATTAAGCGGCGTCTTTCTATATAATTCTCAAGACAACAATCGTAATTAGCGAAAAATTAACTTTATCAAGTTGTTTTGCACCAGTAAATTTTTATCGACACTACCTCTTGATACATTTGCTTACAGCATTATATACATTTCTATTAGACAAAAATAGGAACAACTTTGATATACCCCCCCCCCCAAAAATTACGCGCTAAATCTGGCACTGGCCTACGGACTTTTTAGGGTTGCTGTTTCTTATTTTGGTGTTACCAATTTAGGTTTTTTCAGCTTTTAGGTATTTGCTGTTGCTAAATTCAGTATTTTCTTGTATTTTGTACCATTTTCTGAGTTTTTTTTTTTTTAAAGTTTATTATCAATTAATTATTTGTATTTAGCGAGAATCCATCTTGGCAAGTGTAAAAAGGCGCCAAAAACAGGTATTATGGTTGGTGAGGGAAAAAAAGTCGCCAAATTTCCGATTTGGGGGGGTATATCAAAGTAGTTCCCAAAAATAAAAATAGTGTAAAATATAGAAAGATGGGCTGCATCCCAGTGTACGGTACGCTATTTTTATACAATTAATATAATTATACAATTAATTTAATTATATAATATAAAATTATATTATTTTATAGAAATAATATAATTTTATACAATATTATATACAATTAATTAATAATTGTATATATGCGTACCGTTGTATATATGCGTATCGTACAAGGAGCGTACCGTTCACTGGGAATTAACCGTAAGATGTTTAATGATGTAATTCAATAATAATCATCTAACAATACATTCTAGAATATAATAAAATACACACCTAAATAGGGAAGAATATAAATAGTAAAGAGTATTAATAAATTTACCAGTGTATCTATGATTTAGTGCATTTTAAATTCAATAATTTAAAATTTTCCCCGATTTTTTTAAATTGTATTTTTTCAACGAAACATCACCATAAATTAGTATTGAGTAAAAAAATAAAAAAAATTAATTGAAATTGCGATTAATAATTTGATTTACTTTCACAACTAAAACAGTTCCTGAATGTTAACAAGTAGTTGGTCCATTAATAACGTAAATACTAGTCCGAAAGGATAAAGACATTTTAATTTCATTTGTAAAATACCGAAAGAAAAACTTTAAATTAGACCTGATGCCACTAAAGTTCTTATAAACGCTGATAAATACCCGTTGAAGATATTCCAACAAGAAGTGATATGATCATTTCGATTAGTTAATCATGACAAGATTGTTAAAGTTACATTTTTTAAGTTATAAAATTGATTAAAAGTTTATTTTCATTCAATAGTTTAAATTTTAATTTCGAAGTATAATTTAACACATATAGGGTCTTCTGATGCTTTTCTTAGGAAATGAATTAAGCAGATAACTTTTTTAGAAAGTGATAGTAAAAATAAAAGTTAAATAATTTTAATAAAATACATGTTAATTTGTTTCATTTTGATTATTTACTAGTAAAATACAGAGTTAATATTTTTCAAGCAAAGAAGCATAATTAATCGTAATTGTAACGTTTATTCTCAAAAAATTCAAAAATCGTCTGCTAATTTTTCGTAGGACGCTGTTAAATCACTCATTGAATATTTAATAGTTCATTCTTGAAGATAAAATAAAGGTATTCTATTAACACTTAAATGAAGTCCTTAAAGCATTTGACTGATATCAATTTGAATTTATTTGGAATGCCGCTGGTGGTAAAACTTTAATTAAAATAATCCCATCAACATAATTATTAAATAAATTCACGATATCTCAGAATACTGATTGAAAAAGAAATAAGTAAATTTTTGAATGATTTTTACATAGATTAATGTTTTTTTTATTCGCTGCAAAGTCAATTGAGTTTCTGTGGAAATATATAAAGATGTAGACTAGGTAATAAAAGCGAAATTTTAAATTGAATTTTTATCAAAATAATAATTGACCTAATTTTGACAGAAGTCTCTTGGAGGAATGGCTCATTATTTTGATCAGTCAATTTCTAAATATATGGACCTGCATAAAAGTTAACATAGTTAAAATGGCTTTTTTCTTTTTTAAATAGACATTTGTGTGGGAATTGGAAAAATTGTATTCATAAGTACTTTTAATATAGCTAAAATCCATCATTTGAAGTTCTGATAGTTACAGAATGTTATACTAATGAACTCACTATCATTTTTTTCTAACTATCAGAAAGCATACTTTCTTGAATACTTTCAATAGGGAAAAATAATCTGGCTCTTCTATCAGGAACAATTATTAAAAAAATACTAGGAAATTAGCATAATCTATCAATGATGGCTTAAAAAGGTAGGAAAAGAAAAAAATATAAAGCATTCATCTTGATGTATTTGTGATTGCATGAAATACAAATATCTTATAACCTATGCTTAGAAAATTTCCTTATTCAAAATTGTAATTTCATTATCTGTGTAACTTTTTGGATTAAGAAAATAGAACTTAATAAAAGGTATAGGTTAATTCCCAGTGAACGGTACGCTCCTTGTACGATACGCATATATACAACGGTAGGCATATGTACAATTATTAATTAATTGTATATAATATTGTATGAAATTATATTATTTCTATAAAAATATATAATTTTATATTATATAATTATATTAATTGTATATTGTATAATTATTTTAATTGTATAAAAATAGCGTACTGTACACTGGGATACAGCCAAAGGTATATTTACTATAAAAAATGTGTACATTTTCATAAAAAATTTATTTAATATTAAATAATATAATTTGTTTATAAATATTAATGCATACATTTTAAAACAAATTTGGCAAGATATTATTTAAGCCCATATTACTGGCAACCAATAGAATCTGCAATGATATTTATAGATAAAAATCTAAGAAAGAACCCTAGTTATAGCCAAGAACAATATTTTTGAGAAAGTTTCTAGTATTACTTACCATTTTTTAATTTTCAATAATTTCTAAAATGATGCTGTACTAATTTTAAAAATAAAATATATTTCTTGAATTAATGTTTAAATAAAAGAAATTGATTACTTTTGAATAGTGCATGTTTTGTAGTTATATTAATACTTTCTTCATTTTTTTCTGTTATCATTAAGTGATGGACTGAAATAAAATTTTACTAAAAATGTAATCATTGATGTACTTTTAAAAAATTATATTTTTTTAATCAGACTTTTGAGAAAAATTTTGAAATACTTTAAATTATCCAATAAAATATTTAAACAAATCAATCCAAACATGTCTGAAATATATTTGTAACAATTGTCACTATTTGTATATTAAAAGACTAGGTAATTGTACAGGTTTGGTATGATTTCTGATTTTTGTGCCAAGCTTTGCATAGTTATCTCGCCAATCTATATTGTATCTCTTCGTGTAGTTTCCATTAGCAAATACTAGTTGTACTTAAACTTCAATTTTGCACTAATGCATTATTTTAAATATCAAAATTTTGAATACTTCATTATAATTGTATTACAGACATTAAAATGTTAATAATTATAAACTAATTTTAGAAGAATTACATAATAAAAAACAAATATAAACTAAGTATTATGCAGTCAATAACAGGTTACAACTGGGCAATAAAGCAAAATCCATAACATAAATAAAATGCATTTTTATGAAAACTCAAATTTTAATTAACTACGCTGTTGTGCCTAACTTAAAAAGTATACCACTGTATTGCAATCTACGGCTGCATTTTATTAGGCAATAAAGCTAAATCTATGATGTAAATAAAATGCACTTTTGTGAAAATTAGAATTTTAATTAACCAAGTAATGGCATCCACCTTAAGAAAAGAAAAAAAAATCCTCAGTGTTGTGCAATCTAGTGCTCATTTAAACCAAGCAATAAAAATAACTCTATAATATAAATATATATTTTCATAAAAAACTTGAGTTTTTAAACAATCAATATTATTATTCTGAATAAATTTAAATACAAGTACATGAAATGCTTATAAAAACACTTAATATGTAACAAACTATTACATAAAACAGCAATATTAATTAAACACATAAAAATAACTCACCTAATCATTGGCAGTGAAAATCTCAAATTATATCTAAATAAAAGCAAATTACTAATTAAATGCTTCAAGGGTTACTAACACACAAAACAAATTTCGCACGAGTACATGATCATGCCATGTTACAAAATAAAAGCTACATCATACCTACAGATTCTGACGCAGTTAGCCAGTTTGGCTCATTTTATCATTGGTAAAGATTCCTAGTCTTAAGCCAAAATATAATATTTTAATTCTTTTATTTATTAAAATAAATATATTAATTTCTATTTGTCTGAAACTTATTCGTTGCTTTAACCAAAATTATTCATTTAGCTAGGAATTTATTTTCATTCTGTAAGCGATATAGGAGAAATAGCACTTTCTTGTTTATTTCTATTT
This sequence comes from Latrodectus geometricus, assembly GCA_026290005.1. Lineage (NCBI taxonomy): Eukaryota > Metazoa > Arthropoda > Arachnida > Araneae > Theridiidae > Latrodectus > Latrodectus geometricus. Next base: position 31,760 of record JAPDSC010158312.1, read on the forward strand.
CTCTTGATCATGCAAAACATTTTTATACTTACATAATTATTACAAAATTAATACTTTGACATTTTTCTGAGATATATTCTCCCATTAGCTTTCTTTGGTATTCACAAAATTTTCCCAATATTTTTCATGCATGAAATAAAAAAAAAGAAATTTAAAGCTCTATTTTTGTGTTTTTTCTAAAACGGTTTAATAATTTATAGCCTAATTATTTTGTAAATTACTGAATTACTTTGATTACCAATTTTCTTCATTTTATAAAATCTTAAATGTAAAATTTTTATAAATTAAAAAATGTTACAGTTTAAAAAAACATTTTACTAAAAAAAAAAAAAAAAAAATTTTAATTTTTTTTTTTATTAACAATTGAAATCAGAAATTTACTAGGTTTAGTTATGTTCTTTCTTACTCAGCTGAGTGATTTAATGATATTTTAATAATATTTTTGTTTATAAAATAATTCAGTAAATTTTTTCATTGCTTAAGTAAGATGCCATTCCTAGCTTTGGCAATATGTAAAATATAATTTTTTCTTATTTTTTGTTTTAGATTGTCCTGTATTTTTATGTGTCTTAATTTTTCTTTTTATTATTTATTAGAATTTATTAGTAGTTTTAGTTATCTTTCTATGATTATATGTTTTAGAAAACAAGATTCTTGAAACATACATGATTTGAAACAAGATAGGAAAAAATATGTGAAAAACTATTAAAAAATATTTAACAATTTAATGCTCATAATATTAAAATTTTTGAAATAATTAATTTTCTTAATTAAAATATATTAAAAGTAATGTTTACTAGTTCATCAGCATCATTGTTTTCATAGTTTTATTTTCTGAAATCACTGCCCTTTCATTATTAAAACTTCCTTAAAAATTAATTATAAAACTTACTATTTTTTAATATATACCTAACACTTTTCATGATTTTACTCAAATTAAACTTGAAGTTTTTACATAATTATTTATCATCACACACACATTTTAAACAAATTTTTTAAATTATAGTATAAATATTATGCAAGTTCACATTAAATATTTAACATGCATTACTAATACATAACTGTTATTTTTGTTGTTTTATTCTAATTTTAGTTTTATTAAAACATTCAATTAATAAAATTTAATTTCTTCATTTTAAACTTCAGATAAAATGTAATAATTTTTTTTCAAAATTTAATTGATTTTAAATACTATGAAAACTAATTTAGTACTCAAGATTAAGTAAATAATTTGCTTAAATGATAAAAAAAATTTCTTTTAAATAATATGTTTTTTGGACATCATTATTATCTTATTTGTAACATAATTATAGCTTATGAATAGGATTAAAAGTATTATTTTCTTAAATGGAAAAAAAAATTTCCCTTTGAAATGAACGTTAAATAAAATTTAAAAATAATATCATTTTGAAGCTTAAATAAATTATAATACCTATTTTTAAAATGTTATTAATTTTAAATACTCTAGAATCTTTAATTTTGTACAGGAGATTAAATTAGTAATTTATTTAAAAGACAAAAAAGATTTTTCTTCTTTTAAATAATGTCTATTGTACATTATTATCAGCTTAATTGTTAATAAATTTTAAAATATTTTGTTAAATGGAAAAAAATTCCCATTTTTTTAGATAATGGGTATTGTTTTTTCTTTTGAAATCAACTTATATACCATTACCATAAATTTTGGTCAATTTTTTTGTAGAATCTACTTATTCTCTCAGAGAAGTAAAATTGTTATTTTTCTGTCTTCCCATATAGTGAAACAGCAGTTTTAATAGATAGATAAAAATAATTTAGTATGAAAGTATGTTTTTAAAAAGCATCTTATCAAATCATTATTAAACTCTATGTATGATTTAATATTAAGCAAGAACTTTTTTTTTAATTTGATAAGGGACATTAAAATAATCAATAAAATATTTTTATGGGTGTGACATGGGATAGGAAAAATGTCTTCAAAATTATGATGTAAAGTTATTTAATGTACTGGGGCTAATATTATAGCTTTAAGAAATAAAATTAAATTTTATGTAATAAAGATTATTTATTATACATAAATTTTTAAAATTAATTTTTTAGATACAAGTTTGTTTGTCATTCACATCAACAACTCTAAAGAAAATGAGATTTTTGTTAAAATAATTGTATAATGATTTTGTGTTTCATTTCCAGCTTTAAATTATATATATATATATTAAATAATATTTTTAATAAATTTTTTTATTAATTTTAATAATTAAACATATAATCTTTTGTTAGAATAACTTTCACTCAACATGAATTGTACAACAGTTTTTACAAATGAAAAGAGTAATCTGGAAGAAAATAGCTTGATTTATAGAAGTAAGTGGTTGAAGCTGCTTTTTTATGAAAGAAAATTAGGGACTATTTAATTTTTAAGTTACTTTAATATTTTTTGATGATATATATATTGATATTATTTGCATTGATTTAACTGTTGCATTATTCTAAAAGACTATTTCTTGATTTACTTTGACTATTTAAAAATATAATAAATATTTATTCTTGTAAATATTATGGGTATTTCCCTCATGTGAAAGCTTAGATTATCAGTAGAAAATTGTTATTTTCTATTATACTACATTTTGCTTTTATATGAGTTTCTGAAATACTAATTATGTAGATAACGATTTTAATATACTAAAACCATTAAATTGAAAGTTTCATTTTCCTTTTTTTTTAGAAAATACTAAATATTTATAGGTTATGTAAACATTCGTTTTTATGAATGCTAAACAAATTTATGAGAAATATCTCTTAAAATG